>JAQGBH010002209.1:0-25826 GCA_034698265.1 Sminthurinus aureus | reverse complement strand
GCCATAGCCGAAACATACTGATTTCATGTCAAGATCACTGATTTTGAACTTTAAATGCCCAAGAAAGCCCTGAATTCGTTTTCAAAATCTTGGTGAATGCAAGCTATAGGCACTTGAAGTTATATGACCGTAAAAGCACCTACAGAACAAGTATCTTTACTTGACACAGTTTTTAAAGCAACTTATCCAAAATCTACCATTTGCAACCTATAATCTAGAATCTACGCACCTACTTGTGTTTATCCGCGAGCGTAAATGACATTAATGAACGTCATTTTCAGGGAGATGAAAGAATTATCATTGGTTATTGTATCGGGAAAGGACGGTGTGCGTAAGCGGTAAGCAGTAGGAGGTAAGAGTTAAGTGGAAAGTGGAGATTGAAAGGCACATATAATATAGTTAATGTGCCGTCAGAAACAATAGTGTAAAAAAGATGATGGTGATGGTGATGGGGAGGTGGAGAAGAGGAGAAAAGAAAGAAAAGAGGGAGATGGAAAGTGAAACAGTATAAAGTCAAGTAAAAAAGAAAGAGAAAAAAGGAAAGCCAAGGAATTTTTCTAGGAATCAGGATCGGAATTGTGAAGTGTGTTAAGTGTCATTGATATAAAATGCCATTCAACAGTCAGACGGGAAGAAAGAAAGACAAGGGGAGTATTAGAAGAGAGAGTCTCTAGATTCTAGTCTTTTTCCTGCTATATATTATTTATTCGATGCATTTTATACATGGACAGAAAATGTCTATAGTTTATATCCATAAACGGATAAGTATTATATTTTTCACACTACACATGTAATATGTAATATATTTTGGATGTGGGTGGAATAGAATCTAGAATCTAGAATGTTGAGATGTTCGAGTGTAGAGTGTTGAGTCTGTAATCAGATATATGCAGAAGAATCTGCAGATGTGTTTGACAATGCAATGGAGGCTGATATGGATTTTATGTAGTTTATAGTAGAAAGTAGAGAGTAAAGCACTCCACACTTCCCATCATCATCTTGAATCTTGACATGGGATTGGATTGGGTTGGGGGAAGATTTCCTTTTCTGTTCTCCTCGTCTGTATTTTTATATGTGTAGACAGTTGAATTTATCAATATCAATATCGATATGGATATCTAGTTTTTTCATTTCATACACTTTGTGTAAATACGTTAGCTTCATTTGAACTGCACAATCTAAATATAACAGCTTTTTTTGTTACAATTTTACAAAAGTTTGAGAGCTGCTGTGGGAATTTCCCATTTTATTTGCATTCTACAGATAGATTACACCTGTTTTGTTTTTAAGATTTTACTGTTTTATTGTTTTATCCTTTCTCTACTAGTGTACAATGTACAGTGTATGTAGTATGTAGTAGTGTTTTATGTACAAGGTTGGATTTTTAGAAACTTTGAGGATTTTCACTGTAATCTTTTTACCTTTTTATACAGGATGAAAAAGAGTAAAGAACAAAGTGACTTTTCTCAGTTCATCTTTCAACTGTACTTTCCATCCCTTTTCTTTTTGTCTTTACTCTGTCCACTTGTCTTTTTTCCCTCTGTACTCTGTATTATACAATGTATAATGTATATTATATATCATAGTGTATCATTTACAAATGGAAGACTTTGTTCTCGAGTCTCGAGTCTTGAGGTGAATTTATCTAGCATTTTCCCTACAACTTCTCTCCCTCTCTGTCTTCTCAAGACTTGAAAAGTCGGATTCTGGACTGTAAAGAGTATCAGAAGAGGGGGAAGAGCGATAAGAACAGTTGACTGAGCTTTCTCCAATTCATTGACCAAGAAGTACTTAAATGACTCAATGTACTTTTCCTTTTTCTGTCCTCTATCTGCCCAGCTCTCGATACTCTAGTCTCAAGTCTCAAGTCTCGAGTCTCGAGCCCAGTCCAATACAGTGGCTCAATGCTCAGTTCTTGACTTTACGTAGCTTTCTCTCAAGTTGAGACTTTAGTTTCTGGACACCAGACACCTCCGCCGATGTGTATGTCAGAAAGGAACGTATGAATCTTACAATGCCTTTATTGATTTGGATCTGAAACGATTTGCTGTCTTCTACGTGGAAATCGTACAGTGTACATTGAGCATTGAGCATTGAGCATACAGCGCCAATCCTAATCTAAATCTTGTACAGAGTAAAGAGCATCACAAGGTTAGCAACATGTATAGTGTATAGTCGTATAATCTATAATGTGTATAGAATATAGATAGACACAAATAGGATTGTTGTGCTATTAGTATATCTGCAACGCATTGCTGTAAAGTAGAATATAGGCCTTTTAGCTTGATATATCGACTATCGATATGGATACTCACATATGGTATGAATGTGTAAGAATTTAGAAAAAGTAGGCTAAAGCCCCAACAGACAAGAGAGGCAGGACAGGACAAGAGAGGAAGGTTATCCATTTCAGCAAGTAGAGGGGCTTGATATTGATATAAAAACCGAGTTAAAAGAAAGAAACGGAGCAAGCTGCCAGAATGGAGAGTGGAGAGTGGAGAATGGAAATATTGGCCATCAAGTTTCCAAATCCTCGAGACTCGAGACAATGACTATCTCTATTTTTCTTTCCCTTCTTTTTCTTCTCTGGCAACGAGTGGAGAAATCCAGAAATCCAGAAATCCAGAAGAACCAATGGAGATGTGTGGAATCTGAATGAATCGGCTTTTTGAATCTGATGCTGCTCTTAGCTCTTAGCTGTTATCATCACAATCACCATCAAAAATGCAAGGCATTTCCCAGTCTACTCTATCTATCTTTTTATCCATCATCCATCCAACCGCCTTTTGTCTTTTGGCACATCACTCCAGCTAAACCTTCAGCTCCAGCACCAGCTCAAGCCTGTATCCAAACTCCAAACTCCAAACTCCAAACACAACCAGCTCAGCTCATCTCAACTCTAAATCATATGCATTTAAAGAAAACCTGGGATTTTAATATTGGATCACATTCAATCCAGCTCCAATCCCAGTCTTTAAAAAACCACCAAAAAACAGACCACGTCACATGATTCACATTTCACATGTCTTTGTCTCCGATCTTTGATCTATTAAAATGTGAAATCCAAATCCAGATTTATATACTGTTATACATATTGACAACTCTGGATCTTTTGGATCTTTTGGATCTTTGGGATCTTTGGATTGGAGTTGAAAGTAGCCGAGTGCAACTATAAGAGTAGATACTAGATACTAGATACGTGTGAATAATATACACATAACGCGAATGGAGGTACCGTTGGCTATAATAATAATAGAGATAGTAATGAGTCAGCTACAGTTTTTACACAGTAGTCAGTAGTCAGTAGTCAATAGTCGATAGTCGAAAGTGAGTGGGAGAAGGAGAGGAAGAAGAGAAGAAGACAAGTGTGGAATAAAGAGTGTACAAGTTTTTAGTTGTAGCTTGTAGGTTGTAGGTGTGAAGGGTGTGATGGTGCCCACATTATTATGACTATAAAGTTGAGCTGGTACCTTTAGATCAGGAGGATAGAGAGAGAGAGAGAAATGGAAAAGACAGCGGTTTTAGTGCCTCTAGTTCCCTTTCTCTCTCGTTCATTTGGTAAGATAATGGTCTCATGGAAGCAATCAAGTTGCTTTGGATCCATACCCATCGGCTCAATTGGGTTATTCCACACCATAAAATATTCGGCCTGTCAAATGTGTTAACGCCTTCTTATTAGTACGGACCGCGCGCCAAGCCCACAAGGCAAAAAACTATCAAACTAGTCTCCTCTTTTTCTCTCTCTCGCTCCCTCTCTCTTTTGCTCTGTCCCATTAAGCAACGGATCCACATCCAACATCCCAGCATACACCCTCACAGATTATAAAAGTACCCAGATAGTAGATAGTGGAGTATAGGAAATACAAATAGATCCCTTCCTTTCCTTTCACTCTTGTACTAAACACTAAACACTGAACACTACACACTACACTTCTCATTATATTCAAAAAACACCAAACCAAAACCAAAAGGAAAAGCAAAGCCAAACTCTACATCAAAATCGATAGATGTGTGTGGGAAAAATTGAACCATTTGATTTACATAAGATACACACTGAATACTCAATGCTCAATGCTCAATGCTCAATGCTGAATACTGAAAAACTTGGTACTCGCCTATACTCCTGTAAAAGCTTTATTATTTATCCCAGTTTAATCTGCTGGTTTGGAATTTGCACTAACGGTTTTCAACTTGGCCCTTCTACCTTTTATTGTACTACCAAGAGCAGAGATAATCGGGAAGGTCACCTTTGACATAAAAGCAAGTTTAATTTCTTTCTCTGCCCTGCCACAAAAGTGGAGGCAAGTAAACGGGCCAAGATATAAACTATTAATCTTGGAGAGAATGGAGAAGAATATTAAATTTGAAAATGCAACACCAAACACACATGTAGATTGGAGATACCTATGCTTTTTCATTCCAGAGTCCAAGTTCCAGATTCCAGAGTCCAGACCTGTTTGTTGTGAACTGTATGTCTACGCAGACTATTTATTGTGCAACAGCGTTGAATGTAACCTCTACCCATTTTCCATTTCCCATTTGGCGAGCGCAATGCAATGTGGTCATGTATTTTTGAATCCTCTTCCATTACCGTCGTCATTCCCGTGTACCGGGTACACTGCACATTTATACTGTTGATAGGGTGTTCTTTCCTCTTTCCTCTTTACTCTGTACTCTAGTCACTAGTGGACCGGTGCATGAGAAATGGCTCTTTGTCATGTCTCCATGCTACCTCCGTTCACTGTACAGTGTACTATTTTTACTCAACCAGATTGAACAACATTTGCAAAATAATTTCAGAGAATAGAGAATAGGGAATAGCAAGGAGGAGCAACATGCATGAATAAAATAATAATAATAATAATAATCGTTGTGAACATGAATTTACAATGCTTGTACAATGTACAGTGTACAATGTACAGTGTACAATGTTCACACAATTTTGAACTCACCACACACAAACATATGCATAAGTTTATCCATTATTCTAGAATCTAGATTCTAGTGCGGTATAGGTGCATGGTATTTATTTTGTTGGAAAATGAAACGCGGAATATGTATTCATGTAGGATGGATCTTGAACGGTGGTACGTGAATGGGAAATGGGATGAGATGGCGTGCTCTCTTTTTGGCACAAATAAATCCTCCTCTTTTTATGCCCGTAAATAAATGTTGAATGTAGAGAAAGTAGAGGAAGAATGTCCGTTTTGCTCCTTCAGTATATGGCAATGGCGATGACGAGGGATGTAATGAATGGCTTCATGTTCACTCTTCACTGTTCATGCTCTCCCGTTCTCTTCACAATCTACAAGTTCTACTTGCAAGTATTTATGTTTGTTGAGGAAATGCACGACTGAACACGTCAGTACCTACTACCAACTACATACGTTCAGCATTCAGCATTCAACATTCAACATTCAAATTCTCATTTCCAGCCGAAAATTCCCACATCAAAATTATACATCCACAAACAAACGAAACTGTTGTCGTTGTTGTTGCTGTTGCTACTATTGTTGTTTTGCCTTGTTGCTTTTTCATCTTTTTTTGTACTGTGGTTGTCGTTTTCTTTGTCATTTTCTTGCTGTTTCTGTTGTGGATGACCAAAAATAAAAGGGAAAGGGAAAGAAGTTGCTCTGGAATCTGGAATAAAATGACACGACATGTTAAATATTTTCCTTTGTAATATCTTTGCGCTATCCTCTGTATTCTGGTAGATACAATTAAAATGTGACAGTGCCAAATTTCTCATGTTTTCCCATTTTCTCCATTTCCCTTCTCATTCTTTTGATTCCTTCCACTGTGTAATATGTATACTGTATCTTGTATACGTATTTATATTCGTACTGGTAGAGATAAATGAGGAGGACAAAGGACAAAGAAGAAAGGGACAAAGCTCCAAAATCTAAAATAAATTGCAACTTGTCAAGAAAGAAAGTATTTATTCAATTAAACATGATATTAATTTATTCACCATTTTATTAGCACAATACACAATACACAATACATGTATATATATATGTGTGTAATACCGTCGATTCTATTCTACTCAGTTTTCAGTTTACAACACGCAACTTTTGAACACTTGAATGTTTAGTGTTTGTATTAGGCATACATATGCAGATACAGATACGGAAGTGGAGCAATGGAGTTGTTGTTTAAAATTTGAAAGAAGGTTTTGGAACATGGAAAACCAAACAATTAAATAGTGAGCCTGTTGTTGTTGGCGTTGTCGTTGAAGGCTACCGACGTTTGAGCTGTTGAGTTGTAAATTGTAAATTGTGTATTGTGTATTGTGAATCAGCTATTTGAAGAATGTAGAATGTGGAATGTAATCTGTTTCTGTCAGTCCCCACTCTTGTTCACTGTCCACTTTTCATGTATATTGTACAGTGTGCATTTGTTGGTACTGTTTCTGCTGAGTGATTCATGAGTTGAAACCAGCTGAATGCAACTGTACATTGTAGATTGTAGATATTTCTATTTCAATACATTTCAATTCAGATAGTTGCAAATTTCACCATCTAAAATTTATTGCGTTATTTGCATCTAATATATTGTAGGTTCTTAGGTTTCAGACTGTAGATTGTAGATTGTAGATGTGTGTAAAATGTGTAATGTGTACTGTCATCACATAGCACATGCAAAATAGGCAAAATATAACCTTGGCAGTTTCAAACACATGTAAAATGTATATTTACACCTTGGTGAACATGACGGTTCCAGGTGCCGGGTTTTGGGTTCAAAAGATGACTAGGGACATTTGACATTTGACATGGTCTATTTTTTCTACGATAGCAATGTTATTCAATTTAAAATTATAAGCAATTCGCAAAAAAGGTGTATGCAGAATGCAAAATGCAAAATGCAAAATCCTGTCCTCTGTCATTTAGTTGGTTAATCCTGGTAAAGCTGCACTACTTTCTAATGGATTTGTAGTAGTCATTATCATTATTCATTATCATAATTTTACTCATCAAGTTTTTGGTTTTTGATTTTTGATTTTAGCTTTGAAGAACAGTCTTTAAAATCTGGAATCTGGAATATGAAGTGTTATAAAATTTGGAAAGCCGTAGATTCTCGCTTTACAGTTTATAGTCCAAAATCCAACATGTAGGAGATTTATTAAATTTTTTACTAATGTAAAAATACTACAAACTACGTACAAGTGTCTGCAAAGTATAGATGTGTCTTTATACACGTTGCACGTGCATCACACGGGAAAAATCAAGCATTTATCGTCTTGACTTGGCTTGGTTTTCAGTTTTCAGAGACACTTCAACTTTCAACTGCAACGGGAATGGTAAGGGTAAGAGCAGACGAGTAAACCAAGCCGACTATTCCTTTGAGACCGATAACAGAGATACACAACGGCAATTCCGATTAGTGTGATGGGACACACGGGAGTAGCACAGAACAAAGAGAGAAAGAGAGAGAAAGAGAGAGGGAGTGAGACGATGACCGAGAGCCAACAAAACCGATCAGCCCAATCCAACCCAATCCAAACCAAACCAAAACCAACCAATCTCAAGGTTTAATTTCATTTCGCTAGCAGGTAAATGAAAGTGACACGAGTGAAAAATCTTCCCCTTACTTTTACCATCAACCGTCAACTGTTAGCTGTCAACCGTCAACCGTTCAGTTCCAATTTCCAATTCCACTTTTAATTTTCACGTTGTTAATTTCTATTGAATGGAAATAGAAACGAAATGGCGTAAAATGGAAATGGTATTACATTTTACATTTAACAATCTAAACAGCAGGACAAAACGTAAAAATTGCAGGTCCAGGTTCCAGGTTCCAGCATCAAAGCGCCAAAGATGCAACATGGATTTGAGTTGATACAAAAAGTATTATTATTGTCAAGAGGACTTGAGCCTTGAGTTTAGAGTCTAGAGTCTAGAGTCTGTTAGAGGGTAAAGATGTAGTATGTAGTTTGTAGTTTGTAATTTAAATTTTGGATTTAGGATGATAAATCCTTGTTGGAGTGGGAAGTACTAATAATAAAGAAACAGATAAGAGAACGTGGGCGAGACTGAGAATTGGTCGGGCACAAGTAACAAGTATGTGGACTGTCGAATGTGTAATACAAAAATGTATAGTGTAAAGGAGATTGTAGAGAAAACCAGACTTGTGTAAAGGTTGTAGGTACATATTTGTGCAATAAAAGTGTCATGCATACTGGATTCTGGATTCTGGATTGAGGGAGAAAAAGTGTGGTGTGAGAAGTGGAAAAGTGGAAAAGTGGGGAAGTGAGAAGTAGGATGTGGAATTGTATGGAAATGAAGAAAAGTGAGAGTCCTTGACGATTAGACACATAATCTTGGCTCTCGTTCCGTTTTTTCTTGTTGCACTCAATTTCCCTTTAGTACCTACTGCCTACTGCCTGAGCCAAACATGTACAATGTACAATGTACATTGTACATGTTACATGTTACATGTTTAGAAGAAGCTACAAAGTCCGGAAGTCACCAACTTGTTATCTACATTCTTTGTGCACATATCTACAATCTACAACCAACGCTCTACGTTATACACACAGAATTCCGAAAGGGAAAGTTTAAGTATCCACTTTCTTTAAACTGTATACTATACACTGTACAATTTACAACAGGATTCGTACGTTTGATACCACAAATGGCAGTCCGCATGTGGACGACAATTTGAATTTTGAATCTCCACTAAGATTCTCATTAAACCGTAAATCCAGTGAATCCTTAAATCCGTAAACCCGCTTTCCTCCTTTTCCCTATCAACATTTTGTTGGTTCTACTTCGAACTTGGTTCTACATTTACATCCCACCATATTTCCTCTCTCACTCTTGTCCTACAATAATAATCTACTCCCCGTGATCCTCTACATTCCACACTCCACATTCCACACTCTAGTCATTAGTTTAGTTTTTATGCACTTAATACTAAAGTGTACAGCTCACCAAGAACATACCATAATAATAATATATGAGCTCGTACTCGTTTTAACACAAATCATATTTACATTTTACATTTTATATGATGGAGGAATTTAAAATCCTGTCGTTTTTTCCTCTGTTTTTTTCTAAAGTACTTGAACTCAATTCATTTCAGGATTTAAAATCATGATTTGATTTGATTTGGTTTGAGATTTGAGATTGACAAAATGTACAAAAATGTACATGGGATTTGACCAAGTTTGCTCATCATTTTGATGTTGTATAGAGTAGAGTGTGAGGGTGGAGATTATTGGATTGTTTTGAACTCGTGAAACGCTACAAAGCCACAGGAACAATGACAACTGATTGTGAGTGTTATTGCTCTGAATTAAATCTTGTTTGTGGATATGTAGGTCTAGTTTTCTAGTTTTCCAGTATTCCAGTATTCGAGGGAGCTTGGGAAAATGTCAAATGACGGTGCGGTGATGAGAAAATGTGGATTGTGACTGGGGAAATGCGAGAAAATGTGGCAGTGATAATGATATGATGATGACAGAGCCAGAGCCAGAGCCAGAGTTAGACAGCGATGCAGTATCAAGTATGAAAGAAAGGAGGAAAGAAAAGGATGGAGAGTTACAGTAGACAGACAAGAACAAAAAGCTGTACACTGTAGACTGTACACTATGCACGGTGCAAGGAGTCTACGAGTTTACGCTGAACGACGATGAAGATGACGATGTGGAGGACAAAAACGACTATGATGGATTGAGAAACCAAAGAATTCAACAAGTCATTGAAGCGATGAACAAAGCGTCTTGAGACAGAGAAAAATGACTCTTTGCGCCCTATTTTCTATCCCTTCCTACTCTTGTTCTTCGTTCGCTCCTTCTCTTCGTCCTCTTCGTCGTCACCATCGTCATCGTCCTGGGCTTTGGGTTCTGGATTCTAGATTCTAGATTCTGGTCTTCATCTTCCTCTGGTTCTTCTACTTTTCCTGCTTTCATCACTCGCATCCAAAAGCCAAACTCCAAACTGTACAGTACACAAGACACAGTACAGACTCTCACACTTTCTCCGTCTCCGTCTGTCTCTCTCTCTCCTCTCTCATTTTAGCTTTAGCCAAAGACATCAACCTCAATCCAAAGGTCTTATGTCTTACCATCCTCTCTCATGATTTATTGTCCTTTAGTCACTTTCACTTCTTCACGTCACGCTGAAATACAGAAATATAATTTCAACATTTGAAGAGGTCGTCTCCTCCGACACTGCACTTTTGTACACATTCTAGATTCTAGAATTTCATGTAACAATCTTCACGTTACTAGAGATATGAATCGTGTCTCTAGCCTCGAGTCCCGAGTTTTGAGAGTCTCGTGCTTTATGTCTTAGTAATTTTCAAAGGCTCAACATTAGTACCAGAGATCAAAGATCATAAGTGAACTGAATCAAGAACCAAGAATCAAGAGGTCTGGAAAAAACTGGTCAAAAATTAAAATGAAAAAATCAAAAATTATGTGAAAACACTAGAATCTAGAATGTCGAAAGCAAAATCAACAATCTTTTTCCTTCCAAAATCATAAACATACGAATATGAATAGTGAATAGTGTCACAAATCAGAATGAAAACATTTGATTTATTTCTATGTTTGTACAGTGTACAGTCTCCGACTTTTTTATGCTACTGTTTATTGATTATTTATTATTAATAAGTGTTTAGCCTTGTTTTGTGTATTTATTATGTATTTTGTATGTAATTTTGTATATGGAATATTTTCCGCGTCCATTATTTTTTGCACGAACCTTGATTTTATATGTATTTGTTGTGTATTTTATATATTTTATAGAGTATTTTTGGTTTTGAAGTAAATAGTTTTTTGAGTTGTTGCTTTTGTTGTTGTTGCTTCAGCTTCTGCTGCTGTTGCTCGTTGGCTGTTGGTTTTTGGTAGTTTGTGCTCATTTTCTTTGTATTGTGTTTTGTGTTGATGTTTTTTTGTGACGGGAAACGTTGAAAATGAAAATGACAGATGGAAGAAAAAGCATATATTTATTGAGAGATTCTTTCTTTCTTTCTTTCTCCATTCTCCGTATAATAATATTGTTTGTTTATATTTCTTTTCTCTTTGCTCTCTCTTCTGTCTACTGTCTTGTGTCTAGAGTCTAGAGATAGCTTTCTTAGTGGTGAATGGTGAATAAATGACTGGTGAACATAAAGCATCCGATTTGGATGTCATTCCGGTTTACTGGCTGAATTAAATGACAACACCACAAAACAAACATCTATACAAATAGAAATATAAATGACATCTTGTCCATGTTATTTTCTTTCAATGTCTTCCCTCCTCCTTGCTCACATCTCACATTTTCCCATCTTCGCATCTTCCCATCTCCCTGTACAAAATAGAAATAGAAATAGATATGCTGAGATTTTTCTCTCTTTCATACTTTTTACATTCTTCATTGTTTATTCTCTATTTCTTTTCTTAACTTTTTCTTTTCTTGTCTTTGACTTTTCTTTTCTTTTTTCATTCTCATTCTTTGACATCAAATATCGTGGCACTGTCTCACTCTTTTCAGCTGTTCAGCTGCTTTGACTGACTGTCCATCTTCAATCCATCTTTTCCATATCCACATCCACAAAAATACTGCACAAATAATAAATAGAGCGAGGCTGTTTTTAACAAGATAAATACGCTCACTAATTTTTTCTTTGCCTTTCCTCAAACCTCAAAACTCAAAACTCCAATCCTAAACAAAAAAAAACAATGTACATCTAACAAAAGCAAATTCAAAAGTCAAAAGTCAAAGCCGACGCCGAAACTAACATTGAATTTTGAATGCTAATCACAAAGTCCTCGGAATATTTAATGGAACATTTCTCATTGTAGTACATACGTGGATAACCATTTCGGAGAAATGGGTTGAAATTTGCGGAATAAAACGAGTGGAAATCGAAATTGGGAATTCAATATTACCGAATAAAAAGAGCGTGTTGAGTTGGAAGTTTGAACCGTCGTGGAATTGATGTGAACTGCAATATATTTTGACACTTTGAGTTTAGAGTTTTGAGTACTCTTAAAAAATGATCAATTTGAAGCATGCAATTCCATGAGTCACAAGTAAGTTGACCCTTTTCCTTAATAATTCACGTATCCAGTATCCGCATTTCGAGTCGCCGTCTGCTGTTACCCAAATAAAGGAGAAACACCCTCATTGAATTTTTTCGGGCTATTGTGTTGGTTGTGATGGGATTCAACTGTAGATGTGAAGATGACAATGGGTATTATGTACTCACTACTTTATGTGCATAAAAAAATAAAAACTTTATGACTTTATATACTTTATGAACGAGTTTGGATTTTTGATCTTGGATCTGCATGCTGTAAACGGTAAATGGTATTTGAGAGAGAGAAATGACGCTTCCTCGGAAATGAGCACCAATAACCAATAGGACAAAGGGTCGAGTTTTGAGTTTTGAATTTTGAATTTTATGCTTGGAGCTTGGAGCTTGAGACTTGGGTGAGGCTCCGCTCTTTTGCGTATTTGGTATTTGTGGAGCTTGCATAAAAAAGAAGAATCAGGGGGAAACGTTGTTGCCGTGATGTAGTATCTCTCGATTCCTAATGCTGGATTCTGGATTTTTGATGCATCATTCTGTATTCAATATTCAAGTATGCAACTATTCAACTATTCAACTATTCAAACTCAGATTAGATCATATCACATGACATGAAATATGAAATCAAATCAAATCAAATCAAGAAGGGACAGAAAAAATTGACTGTGAAAGTGGAAGGATTTGGTTCGTTCCGGTGTGAAAATTCATATTCATCATCTTTTGGATTGTGTGCAAATAAGAACAAAAGTATGATATATTACATAATATTATGAGTCAGGTTTATCCATGCTATAAAAATTGAAAAGGAAGAGATGAGATATGCATAGTTTAGTTGATGTGGATGTGAAAAAATTGAGTAGTGGGGCACAACAACAAAAATCAATTGTGTGTACACTGCACATATAAAACATAAAAGTACATACATGTTCTCGTCCAACTTTCTGGTAGTAATTTTTCTACATTGTCTCTCTCCTGGTCCGGGTTCTATATTCTACCTTCTACATCCAACGTTCTAACATTCTAACGTTTTACGCACAAATGTGAGGAAATGGAAGGAAACAAGGGAAGAAAGCACCCACTGTTACACACGGAAGTGAGCATGGTCAACTCCTCAATCTTCCATTTGTCATCCCTTTTCGCAAAGGCTCAGCATAAAACCTTTTTTTCTGCCTTCAGCTCTTCTCCACTCTCCATTCTACACTCTACACTCTATACAGTCCACACAGTTTTATTGTCCGTCATCAATATTTCAATTTAAAAAACAATGAAGGGTGGAAGGGAAAAAAGTAAAGTGAAATTTGAACAGCTCATCAAAATGACGAGATATTTCCGAGATTCCTCTCCATCCTCCTCCAACAGATAGCATTATACATAGACAGTAGACAGTAGTGCTTGAAATAAAAATTTACATGAATGAAAAAGTAAGCAACTCTACTACAAGCTACAAGCAAAAAGTCAAAGCTCAAAGCTCAAAACCAAAATCCAAATCCAGAGGAAAGTGGGGAAAAAATCATTTGATTTTCATGTTGGAGACAGAAAAATAATTTTGTTTTATGTTTGTTCATGTATCATGTAGCTGACTGTGAACTGTGAATGTGGATTGTGGATCATGCATCATATTCATGTACTATGTAAATGTGTATGTATGACGGAAGGGAAACGAAGCGAAAAGTGACTTGAGACTGGAGACTTGGTTTTGACTCGTAAGCAAGAAACATGTAAAAAAATACAGACTATAGACTATAGTGTATATAGTATGTATAGAAATAAAGATGGATATGATGTATAACATGCAAGCAGTACCGCTCACTTCCGATCAGCCAACGACTCTCACAACTGACTCCGATGCAGCGTGAAGATATTAAACAAACTGAATGTTGAATACTGAATATTAAGGATGAGGATCGGAGGAAGATCTCGGTGATGGTGGTTGTTGCTTGTGCTGCTGTTGCTGCTGTTGCTTTCCTTTTTTTATCCATTTTCCATCAACCCTGTAAGATATAAGACACACAGTGAACATTGAACATTGGAAGTTGGATGTTGGATTTGTATGTTGGATGCCAACTGGAAGCTGGAAACGGAACGATGGAGATGATGATGATGGTGATGGTGAAAAAGGACAAGGACAACCCTAAATATTCCAGATAGAATTTACAAGTGTATCTGTACTTTGCTATTCGCTGTTCGTTCTGCACTGTGCAGTGACTGGAACTTTTTCATTGCACACATGCAGAATTTTTTTCTCTCTCTTTCTCTTTCTCTGTCTCTGTCTCTCGTTGTCGATCTCGACTTTCTCTACTATCTACCAAAATATGAGGCAACATGTAACACAACATAACATGACATTAGAGGATAGAGAAAAAATAACATGCATGATATAAGGCATAACACAGCGTGTGTAAGTAGTTAAAAAAATTATTTTCCTCCTTCGTCTTCTCCTTTTCAATAGCATTGAATAAATGTATGTACAAAAGTACCAGAGTCCAGGATTCAGGATTTAGGATTCAGGATCTAGAGTTCGGGAGTCAAATCATATCATATCGTACCACATCAAGGCCATTCCCAAACACGAAATGACAAGGGACGAGGGTATGTGAAATGTGAAGAAAGTGGAAAAATCACGAGTCAAACTTTGAAACCCTGAAATCAGCGGAACATGAAAGTAAATGTGTGCCTCCGGCCGGACTTTTTCCCCTTGATACTTCATACTTCCTATCTATATACTTTGTATTTATGGTATGATTTCATGTTGAATGTTGTATGTTGTGTCTTGTGTTGCATCCTCATATTCACTCTCTCTGAGACTCTGTTATAGATTTCAGTCCCAACTGAAAGCGTTCAGTTTCAGTTTCGGTGTTGGCTTTGGTTGTGGTGAAAAGGGCTAGGGAAAAGAAGGGGAGCGAATGAGACAAGCGGATGACAGATAGGAGTCAATCTGATGACACTTTTCCTCACAGTCAAAGTCCATCTATTTCAATGTGTACATTGCATATTGCACATTGTACATGGTACATACAAGATCCAAATCGGAGACCAGAGCAAAAAGACGTCACAGTCTAGAATGCATAGAGCCTACAGTCTACAGTCTACATACGGCAAATATAAGCGGGGCATTCTTTTATTTGAGCACTGAGCACTGAGCTTTGGGCACATATAAATAAATAAATACACTCACCACAGGGCACAAACATAAATATACACATGGATTCACAAATTCAGAGGATTTAGACGCAGTCCAACTCACTAGTTGTCGGTAGTCAGTAGTCGGTAGTCAATTGCCTGACTGATTGTTAGAAAAGAGTTGTCAACATCAACAATCAACATAAAACCGAATCCAAACAGTACTGAATACTGAATCCATCTGTAGAACTCAACTCTTAGCTGTTTTAATCTTTAATATATCCCATACCAACGTGAGTCACTATGACAGGAGTAAAAATTTCATCTTGCGTACATACATAAAAGATTCCTAGCAAAAAACTCAAAACTCAAAACTGAGGTTGCAATAATAATAATAATAATAATTGTTATTATTACAGAATTTTGAATTGTTTTTGAAAATGGAGGAGAAATAACATCAAGCATTAAACATTTACTGCGAAATAAATTTTGTTTATGTTCTCTCTTCTTCCTCTCTGTGGATGTTGTATGTTGTGTAGAATATAGAAATGAGCTTTTCATTTTCCAGCCCATGTTCCGAAACGCTTTATTACTAAACTCTAAACTGAAACTTCAAATTTGACCGTGTGCTTTCCCTGTTTTGTATTTTGTATTTTGTGTCTTGTGTCCTGTGTATTCTGTATGCTATCGGTATGTGAATACATGCCGAATACATATGTATAGTTAAATGGCATAAAGATTATACATACAGAATTCGAACTTGTAACTGTTGTCCAAGCCATGCCATGCCATTCTATGCCATGGCTCGGTGTTTACGAGGAGGAGATTTGAAGTGAAACGAGAGGACGGCTGCATATTGTGTAACGAATAACGAAGAGCCATTTAGAAGTGAGAGACAGAGAGCCACAGCAAACGAAAGAGAGAGAGAGAGAGAGAGGGAGAGGAAAAGCTATAGAAGCGGAAGGACGTAGAGTAAATCGTCTACTCATTGGACTGAGTGCACTCAACCAGAAAGAAATGATTATGCGGCATAATATAACATACAACCCTATTATCGAGAATATCATAAAAAGACCAGATTAACCTGTCAAATGGTAAATTTATTACTTGGATGGACAAAAGGATGAGCCTCGGGGACACCTAAACATCCACACAGAATACACACATTTAATACAATCAAAACACCCCAACAAACACGGAATAAATATCAAATACACATGTACATATGTACTACAAACTACAAACTACAAGCTATACAAACAGGCTATTAGTGAAAATAACATGTTCAATGTCCAATTCACTCTATTTTATATTTTACACATTGGACACTAGACATTAGACACTGGATCACTGGACACTGTGCAAGAAAGATGAAAGGGCAAATTCATCGTTTCAAATCCCATGTTTTGCACCATTTCTCATCTACTGAACAGTGAAAAAATCTGTGTCATTCCATGCTCAATACCTCTCTCAATTTCTGGAAAAAAAATCAAGAACAAGTACCGCTGGACAATGGAAAATGAAAATGAACAAGCATGTATTTTAATTTGGTTATTTTGTTCCACGGGTTTTGGAATTGTCAACGAAGACGAATATACAAATATGATATGTGTAGTTTATAGTTCATATTATTTGTATTAAAGTAATGTTGTCTGACGCACTTTGTCATTGTACATTGTACATACAATTATACTCCAATTTCAAAAAATCCAGATGACGGTATTTTTATTTTTGTTATATTTTTCATCCACCGTCGACGATGCATTTGAGATTTTGCTAAACAATATGAACAAATTCCAAGGAAAACAGAACAGATTTCCATGTTAAATTCAAAACTGATATTTCATTTTTCCTTTTCTATGCAAAAACGTCTAAATCTGTAGATATCTAGATTCTAGATATGTTGGTTCATTTTCATTATCTTTACGCTTCTAGACTCTAGACTTTAGTTAATACTTAATACGACGTTTTCAATTTCTGTACATATTTTGAGGCCCGTGTTTGGAATCCTTCTTTTTTCACTCTTTCCTTCTTTGTTTTTGTTTTTGTCTCTTGTTCTGGCAATGGAGCAATTAATACTTACAACTTGTTAGTTGTTAGTAGTGAGAGAAAGAGAGAGGGAGAGGGAGAGAGAGAGTATAATTCCAATATGCTTCCATTAAGAGAGAATCCATTAGCGTGCCTACAGTCTACAGTCTATAGTATACAGTATACATCCTACACACTAACACACTATATAAAGGAGTACAAAACAGAAAAGAGGTTGTGGAGCACATCGGACGTTGTTTATTTGCATAGTGCGTCATAAAATAAACGGGTAGAATTAGAGCAGAACTTTATTATTACAATTTACAATACACAACACAAAATACAACGGGATATATCTGTAATAGCACATGCACAATGCACAAGGACAGGGCGGTAGGAGATGGAGGATGAAATAGAAAACAGAAACAACCACATGACTACAAACTACAAGTAATACGAATACGAATACTAATACTTGCAGCCTGCACAAATAATAGAATGTTGGGGTGAAAGCGTTGAGCCGCAGACATTCACAATCCATACATAATAATTATCATTTTTTTCCCTCTAGGCTCTCTCTATGTTCTAGGCTCCCACCTCATCTCCATATTCGATCTCCGACTTCTTACTTCCCACTGTGATATTGTACTTTGTCCATTGTACATTCATTTATTAACACAAGGAGTGCGCACTGTGTTTTTGGAGTGTGGATCTTGTGATCTTCATGTAAGCCCGACTTTCCCCTTATGCATTAGTCCCAGCTCCCAACTTCCAACCCTTCTGTATACTTATGGTACTATAGTATTTCACTATAGATATGCACGGACTGGAAAGGACACATCAATTAATATCTCTTTCTTCTAATCCTAGATCCTAGAGATAATAATAATAATGATAGTACTAGCCACAAAAGTTATGATGATCCTGGTACTTTATAACAGCAGGAGTTTTACCATAAAAATTTGTAAAGTCAAAGTATTATGAAATAATGAAATAGTCAAGTCGACTTGTACATTGTACATAGAAATCATCAAAAGCACCTCAAAAACTTTCAAGTCTTTTTGCAAAGGGAATTCTACACATAAAAATAGTCATTGGACACTGGACAAGAGACAATAGTTTCCAGATTGTCAACAGGATGTCATATATGTAAAGTCAGTAATTCACAATCGCTAGTGAAATTGAACTTTTGAATTTTAAATATTATAGAAACACAAGATCAATTTATTCTATTGTCTATATAGTCATCATCATAATTTTTACTCTACATAAATTTCGTACATTTTTCATTCATGGAATATTTTCATTCATTTAAATTTAAAACTACTTTGTACTAGGTACATAATTTTTAAAAATATATTATTATTATTATATGTATCTATTGACTTTTGATGATTTTATTATGTCATTGCAAGTAAACTTTGACTTTATACATCACTGTATAATGTATAAAGTAAAAGTGTACTTACCACGATGACAAGGTTTTGTAGCTTGAATATTATTAATTATTAATCATAGTATTTATAGTAACACATAATTTTTTAATGATCATAATGAAGAAGGACACGTAATGGGCAAGTAATAATAATAATACACTAATTTTTTTACCTTAATTATAACAACAATTACTAGCTAGCAACAAAAAAAAAAACCTGGAATTAGAGATATAGTTAGTTATCTGGGACCAGCTACATATTTTAGAATGGGTTTACAGTTTACATTTTACATGTATCAAAAGGGATGGATACAGTATTTTTTTACTGCAATTACTTTTGTTCTTTTTCGTGTGTATATGCTTCTAATTTCTACAATTATTAAACAATAAAAATCTTATTCACAGATCAAAGATCAAAGTCTTAAGTCTTAAATGAACAAAAAATATTGCTATTACAACAAACATCAAACATAAAAATAACTTAATAATCAGCAATAACAAATTGTTATTATTCACAATCACCTACAATAATTGCTTTTTAGAATAAGAAATTCTTTTCTCCCTCTACATTTTATTTATTCGAACATTTCATTTATGTTTAGTTATTAATATCCTATACTTTAACATTTAATACATACAACTCTTGCTCATTATTATTATTATTATTAATATTATATAATCAGTAGTAATAATACATAAATTATAAATTCCAATACAATAAACATTTGGATTACATAAAATTGTAGTGGGTGCATCATAATTTTCTTTACATGTTTCTAAATATTTGTATGGATTTGAACAAAACGGAATAACTGTGTAGTGTATAGTATAATATTCACATTCATATATTATACTGTCACACAGTATCAACACTACTACTATTATGATTATTATGATACACACACCAACTTAAACATACATACAGTCATATAATATTATATGAAAACCTCTTCCATCAAAAAAGGAAGGAAAAAAAAATTTGGAGCAGAGTAGTAGCCTCAGTAGTAGTAGTAGAAGTAGTAGAAGAAGAAGACGACGACGAAGAAGAATACATAGTTGTTGTAGAAGATAGTAGAGTAGTAGCAGTAATAGAGTAGAGTAGCAATGGTAAAACTTTGAAATAGCGATAATCCCGTCGACGACATTTCATGGCATCGGATAAGGTGACATCGGTAAAGTAAATGGAATACATCCGTCTCCATCTCCCCTCGGTATTCAAAGGTATGTAAAGTTGAATCTGCATGGGAGAAAAAAAAAGAGAAAAATAAAAAAAAATAAAGAAAATGGGTCCTCGGATTACAAATGACACACACGAGTACTCACTCATGGGTAAGCAAGAGAACTTTGAACTAACCTACATGAAAATGTAAATCATATTTATGTTTCTATTCCTCGTAGAAATAACTGTCTCCGACCTCCCATCCGAAAAACATTATCTATAGGGTCAACGTGGGTGTATTTAACTATCACGTCTTTCCTGATTCTAGATTCTACTCCTTCGTCCTTCTTATATCATATATGTACATATATGTAAAGTAAGAAAAAACCTACCAACCATTACGAACACATTCCTACTATGTAGTTTATACACAGTACACAGGTTGTATTCAAAACATTTTACAGATTATTCTAAAGTATATACAGCCACGTCTCGTATCTCATACGTATTATGTACATACATTTGTATATATTCGGTGTACATTCTGATTCTGCTATAAATCCTCAGACCTTGTCTCAGTAGTAACAGCAGCATTACTTTAAACCTTTTTTCTCGTGTATTCCTTCCTGACACACATGGGGGAAAAGTACAAATCGCCTCTGCATCTTTTACTCTCTCGAATACTCCCATCCCATCATATCACATACACAATACACACTTCTATATACATGGCATACTTCCCATTGAGACTCAAAGTTGTGGAATTCATTGGTAAATTGAAATCCCCGTCAAACCAACCAGCTTCCTATATATATATATATATATATATGAATTGGTGTACCGTCTATCCTCTTTCATGTACGATAACCTCCACATGACAGACAAAATAAATGTCTATGAATTTACTTTCTTCTCTCCTCACTTGAACTAACCAGACAGGGGATACACAACCAATAGCACAAAAAAAAAATTTACATCAAAGCAGATGTGAAATGAAGACAATAATATACAAAAGTATAACAAGTCCAAGCACACAACCTCTACTATATATACCATATACATATATTATGACAGATATTTCAACAAGATATAAGGATTGTCTGTAGTCTGTACTAAGGTCAAGTAGGGTGTGGAAAAAACAAATTCTCAAAGTTGTCCATCGTAGACTGAATATACATTTGTGTCGTACAATTTGTCAAACATACAACATACCGCATGTTGGATGCAAAATGTATAAATTAAACTAAAATACATCTGAAAAACAATAATAATAATAATTAATATTATTATTAGTAATAATTTATTACTATCTTTTAAAACATTTTAGATTTTCTGCATAATACAAAATCACTAAATTTTTACCTTTTTCCTAGCCTACCTTTCTCGATGTACTACATATACAAGTATACGACGTGTACTTTTAGAAAATTCAAACCAACGACAGAAAAAACCTAGGGTACAACCACAATCCACAATGTAAAACTCATTCTCATTCCCTTCAACTCCTCCTCTGGATGTTTAACGATGCCATTTTATATGTCATCTTGCATGCACACACATATAAATATATATGTATGTATGTATGAGTATATTTCCCTGAAAAGAATGAGCCTTCTACATTCTACATACTACCTTGACTCGAACAAGTTGGTGTGGAATAGAAAATAGAAAGGAAAATAGAGAGAAAAGAAAATCCATGAAAATTCATGAGGAAGCTAAAGCGGTCTTCTCATTTTCGTTCCTTTTTCTCTCCCTCCATATTATGTATCCATATAATATGCGTGTGCTGTGTGCTCCTTTATGTAACACTTTCTGAAAGTCTCTGACACACACACACTTTGCTCATCTCAACTTTCTCTTCTGCCACACAGACATTTTCTTCTTATACATACAAAGGAGCACACACACACATACATATATGCACAATTTACATCCACTTGGCAGTAAAAACTTCCTGAATATGCATGTGCTCGTGCTCGAGCGGATTACGTCTTTCCTAAAGCCTTGCATTTGTGGTGAATTGACAGATTACCTAAACACCGAATTCACAGACAAAAGAAATCCTTTTTAATGAAGTTTTTCATCATCCCGTTTCCTCTCTTTATTTCCTCCAACTACTCTCACTGCCAGATCTAAGAGAAATACCTTCAATATTCTTCCTCTTTTTTTTTACTTTTCCTCACAGTACCTATATTATAATATCAAAGGATTTTTTAGGTAAAACCAGCACAAAAACTATCACTATTCACTATAATTTTAAAATAATATGTACGCAAGACTTTAAAAAAAATTCCTATACAAAAATCTCAGTACTTAGCATAATATATACATAATATTATTCATGTAGAAATCTACAAGACATTAAATGGCTTCTATTGTTTTCCAAAAATCGCAAGAACTTTCAACATGCTATTATAAGTGAGCAAACCACACAGCTACAAAATTACCTACCCATCCTAATTTAAATGTGCCAACACCCAAAATGTAGTCAAGTCTGTAAGATCTAAAGCAATATAATTTGCAATTAAAAAATTGGGAGCTTTCTTCATTTTAACACCATCTTGGCCCTCATTTAAAATAAAAAATGTGCAAGTATTTTATTTTATCACTAAAACTCTTAATTTATCTCTTAAAATTGCAGATTGTAGATTTTTGTATAATGGGAAGAAAATACAAATAGAAAATGAAAGAGAAACTTTTGCAGGCAATGGATAATGGAGTGGCTGATTTCAAGAAATACATTCAAGTATTCAAGTACAATAATTCTACTCAAACCCGTTTTTTAAATCTGTACTTTCTGATAATCTCAGCTTAATATGGTAAAAACTACCGGATTTTCAACAAACCACACAAATGGTTTTTACAAAAAAAAATGGAAATTATCTTTTAGATTTTAAACTAAATATGTGCAGTAAAATGGATAGTGATCTCAAATCTCAAGTAAACCCATTCGTACCCTGCCATTGCTGAGGTTGGATACATAATGTAACTTGTAATAACATAATAATCCTGATCAACCTATATACTGTAGATTGTATTGTACGACATAGATTTATCCGTATCCGCGTACATACCAGGATATGGAAACTATATGGAGAAACTGTTGCATTCATCCTTTCTCCTCTTATAGCTTGTTCGTCTTCTTTTTGATAGAAAATAAATCTGAAATAGAATGGGAGAAATAAGAGACGCTTGAGTAGACCAAGAAACGAGAGAGAGAGAGAGAGATAGCACACCGTCCATCAACTTTGAGATCTAGATATCTCTAAGAACATTACTTTAGAGTTAGAGTACCTACCTGAGAGAGTCAAATATATAGAGAACGTCAACTTGTATAACAATGTATTCTCTTTTAGTATAAAAGGATGGGATACATGGATACAGACAGAGTACATATATACATAATACATAATAACCAAGGACAAGAAGAAAAGTAATCCAATAGACATTTGAGTTTTGTATTATACTTATATGACAGTTCGCTCTGTCTCTCGCTTTTTCTCCTCCTTCGTCGAAGTCGTCGTTTGCAATTCCGAAGAACATGGAAAGTCCCTGATTAACTTGACTCAGCTATTCTGTTCTTCTCTTTTTGCTGGCTGGCTCTTGATATTGTATTATCAAGGTTGATGAAGTTGGCACACATAGACAGAAACGTAATAGCTCCATAAAAGTATCCATATACATGAATTAAATATCCCTCTATATCAGACTACATAATACATAACAGCACTGTTGTATAATATGTAAGCAAAGTCTCTTAAATATCACACTGTACCTATCTTTCTACCCATCTATCTACCTATCTATCTATCTATCTATTCATCTGCCTATCTATCCTCCACAAGTTTCGTTCCACCACTACTACTACAGCTTCTATGACTATGACTATGACTCTACACATTCTTAAACTGAACTGCAATTCCCATGGTAGAAAGTCAAGAAGTACTTGTGAAAATCCTGTAAAACAGTTCTATGTACATTGTCTGTGTACACTGAGGTGGAAGCTTCGAGTCACACAATATATACTTTTGTACACACTTGTGACTTGAATTGCATAAAATATACATAACAGCATTACATTATCTTATATAACATATAACATAGACGGATACATGAACTTAAAAGTAGAATGTACATTGTACAGTGTACAGTTTGAATATGCACGATGCTCTTAGCAACATGTTGATAATACTACCGCTCAATTGTCGACTCTCCTTCTCTTTCACTATCTCTATCCAACTTCTACTTCTTCTCAAGTCTCGAGTACAATCTTTAATCGCATTTACCCACCATCTCTTTTCTCTTTCTCTCTCTCATCTCTCTCCTCATAATCAAGATTCCCCCAGGAACATGTTTTAATTGTGCAAATAAGTTCCAACTTCCATAAAACCAACACACACACACACATGTACTGATACGTGCATACTCTTATCTACATACTACCTAAAACCTATTACTACTACTAACTCCTTGATACACATACTGAACGTTGTAACTGTTGATTGTGCATTGTATTCCACACGTTTCCCCATCTGAATCAAATAAAGTCATATCATCTTCAACTCTTTCAGCCTCTTCACAACTACATAGATTATTTATTATGCATTACGCGCTATGTATGCTTGTACATACTACTCTGGTTCTGTATGTATAATATAACATAGTATTCTGTATGTGCTTACATTTATATAATATGCATCTCGTATCTCATATCTCATTACACTGATATATAGCATATAAAGCACATGCATAGATTCATTCAGTTGTCCATTCATTTCTGCTCTCCCTTTCTCAAGAATTTAACTCATTCAATAAATGTACAGTCATATCTATCTATGGAGAAAATTTCTTGCTAGCTCCTGGTAAATGACTAACGTATCGTGTCATAGATATCTAGGTAGTAGAAAGTACTGAGTACCGAGTCAAACTTGGTTCGTAAAAGGAAGACGAGACAACTAGACTCTAGACAAGCAGCTAGAAACAGAGAGGGAGAGGACGGGAGAGCATGAGATAGTGAGATCCCATCCGTGTCATAATCATAATAGTATCATACATTTTGTACATCTTTACAAGTTATGCAGTCAGTCAAATGGAAACACAAGAGATCTCATTCCATTACTTTTCTCTTCCAAGTCACTTGTTCTCCCACTCACTTTTCCTCTCAGTATCAACCATCAACATGATACATCCCATTTGTATCATCTGTGCTTTCTCTCCGTTTTTTTGCCTACTCCTCAACTCTGCTTACACTTTTACAGAATATAGAACGATATGAGATAGGAAAAAGTTCAGTCAAGTAATACAACCAAAAGTACAACATTTACTGTGCTTTTTTTCGTATATAGCAGAACGGTACGTTGTATATTGTGTTATATTACACATTACACATCATACATAGATACGTACAACGTACATACATTTATGACAACACATCATTTCCCTATTCGAATCCCTTACTTCTTACTTCCTTTACTTTCGTGTATAGAGTTTAGAGTCCAGCAAAAAATACATTTTCTGCTAACTTTTTCTTGTACATTCACTTTTGTTATGGTAGTACAAAGTACGAAAGAAACAGCAGAAGAAGAAAAACAAGAAAAGAAAAACTGTGAAAAGAGTTCTATTGAATTTCACAATGTGTAGCAAATAGCAAGCAAAAAAAAAAAGACAAGACGATTTAAAGTAGGAGGAGTAAAGGATGAAGAACATGAAGAAAAGTATATCATGCCGCGCCTATTTCTTTTCTCAATAGGGGTTAGCAACAAGTCAAATAGAATAGTCCAAAAGAGATCTGAAGGTTCAATAAGCAGTGAGATTTCTTTTCTGAATTATATGCTCCCTTTCTTTCTTCTTTCCATCTACTATCTACAATGTACTATGTATTATGTATGCTTCTACAATTTACACATTTCTGGAAAGCATTTCAAGTATTGTACCTTGTACTGCACATCCATACATACATAAACATTAAACATATATATCGTAAGTAGTGTTTGCAAAGTCTCGGAGAACTGAGTCTCGTCGAGACCGAGACTCTCGAAATTTGAAACGACCGAGACTCTC
>JAQGBH010002208.1:0-25830 GCA_034698265.1 Sminthurinus aureus | reverse complement strand
ACCCCCCCCCCCCCCCCCAGTGATGACGTAATATGTACACAGTCCCTTATTACAAACACAGAAAAATCAAAAACAATTACAATAATCATATTTACATTTTCTGTGAAAAACTAAAACCATGAATTAAATTTTAACAAATTTTCAGCTAATCATTTTAAAATCAAAAGTATCAAAACCTGTTTCATCATTTTTATATAATAGAAATAGATAAAAATATAGACGTTTAACAATAAAAAAATCCAAACTACAGAATCGTTTCTTTTGCACCGGTAAAAAATAAAAGTAGGTACACAATATTTTCAATATTATACAACTTAAGTACAAAACTTACGACAATTGAGTGGCTAACACAAAAGTTGTAAGAATTTTCTAAAATTATAAATGCACTACCCGGCCAGCTACCAGCTCTACCCATAAATAATTTTTACAAGTACAGGGTTCTCATAATAAAATCAACTTAATTAATGACTTAATTACAATATTAACTATTGACTTATTCATATCAGTATTTTTATATTTTATACCTTTTTGAAGATGAGAGTGGAATATGTACGGTTGCTAAGGGCAATCCAAGAATGGTTGTTACGTAGCAACACAACAGTATAATATATATTTCATTCTTATTTTCATTTTATCTATAATATTTAACAGTCAGACAAAAAGGCGAAGACAAAGGATCATTTTTCCCCCTATTATATTAAAAAAAGGCATCATGGAATCTAAGTATGTACATTTTGAATATTTTGATAAATACTAGATATTAGATACGTATCAGTACTCGTAAATAATCCAGCAGTTCACGCTTTTAAATAGTTTATAGTTTTTTCTATTTTGTTTTTGCACCAGTTTACACCTATTCAAAGGTACACAAGGTAAAAGTAGTACAATTTTTTGCCATCTTCTTTTCTTCACTGGAATTCACTGAATTTTCTTTTCATTGTTCATTTTGCAGCAGATTGCAGTGTGTTTGCTTAGATATATTTAGGAACTTGAGTTGGACGAAATTGGACACGTAGGAAAAGTTTGAAGACAATATTAAAATGACAGTCACATTTAGAATTGCATATCTATTTATATGTATATGTATAATAATACGTAAAATAATAATAATAATAATAATAATTAATTAAACAAGATTATGATATTCTTCTATAGTTATGTGATGCCATGGTCCATCCCACTTCCTAACAGATGACTTTGGCTCTGACTTTGACTCAGACTGGAAGTGTAGATGGGTGGGGACGAGTAATATGGACTGGATGGGATGAATCCAAGGTAACGAAGTGCTTTACCCGCCCGTTCTATCACTTGATCCTTATAATTCCAAATGGTCGTGTCCAACACAGAGTTTTGTCGATACTCCTTGTCACAATTTTTGAGAGCTCGGACACAATCCGCTCGATAATGTTGAAGTTGGGCTAATTCTGTACCCACGGGGTAGGAGGTGCATGAACCGTTGAGACATGCAAGGGGGAAATGATTGTGGAGAATTATGACTCTTTCCGGATTATGGAAACATTTGACATACTGTCCAGGCTTTGTATAATTTCGGGAACGATAAACGTGCTGAAAAAATTCAATAGTTATTTTTATCAAACACCACAGGATATCATAATATATTATATTATATAGCTTTTTTAAACATGGATTGTTGTACTAGATATTAGTTACTATTTACCTGGAGCATGTGTAAATATTTCGGTATTCCTTGGAACCACTGATGTCCATGCATCATGTCATCCAGGAAATAAATATTTCGGAAATTGTACGAGGCTCTCGAGTCATTTTTAGACATTCGAGATTTCCGATCAACTTCAGTCATTAACTCTTTCCAAGTTCCTCCATGCATTGGCATTATCACCTATAAAGGCAAAAAAAATATATATATACATGTTAACTTATCTGTATTGCACTCGACTCTCGAGAAGCTCGACTCGAACCCATTTTCTACACTAATAATTTACAGGATCGTAAAAATTGCACCACTACTTCTCAAAACCCTAAAACTGCAAAATTAAATCGAGCTATTCGTTCCGGGCTCTAAATTCCTTGCATCTACACACACCAAGTAGATGCTGGTAAAAGTTATACATTTAATAGCTTTTTTTCAAAAAAAAACTATATAAAAATCACAATAAAACAGCCCTTAATCCTCAATTGCGTCAAAAGATTGTATAATATACAGTCATAATTAAACTATTAACTGAAATAAAAGTGCAGCAAAAAATGTAAGAGCTCGCTATATTATAGACTCGAGACTTGTCAAAATGAAGGAGAATTAAATTTTATTGAAGCTTTTTGGACTTGGCGTGTGGATAATTTCAGAACATTCATCTAATTTTCCGCGAAGGTGAGGTAAACAAATAGACATAACAATGACTGAAAATACATAATGCAACAAAATGCATCATGCATCACATATTTTAATGTTGATTCTTTATTGTGTATCATGTATCATGTGTTAAATTAATTGGATGAGCCTGACTAAAACAGATGAACATGTTTTGCAATTTTTACGATTGTAATACCATTACCATTTACCATTATATTAATAAAATATATATTTATTATACTATGTACAATATGTTTTGTAAATTGTGCGAAAATAGTATAGATAATAATATTATTATATATATTATATTATAGTACTATTAAAGAGAGAGAAAAAGTTACCTCATCAATGTCAAGGAGCGCAATGTATTCATACTGGTAGAGATTTCTGTAGAGACAGTCGTTATAGGGAATCACTTCATTCTGTCGCTTGTGATTTACCTAGAAAATCATACAACAAAAATACACATGAAGAATATAGATAGATATTTACGATTTATGTGTCAGTTTTTCACATGCATAAAATATCATATATGCTGTATCAAAAATAGTCAGAGAGCATAATATCTTTACTATCATTAGTATCTGCATATAAAATTGGGATTGGAGTCAATGGAAACGGAAAGTGTCTGAACATTTTTTTATTGTTGTATTGGAGAAAAAATAGAGTGGTTTATAAAAATGAAACGAAGACACACGAAAACATTTATAGCGTATTATCATACTTGAAAAGGCAAAATTAGTCTCGCAGCAGTCCTTTGATAATTTTTTTACATCAAAATTCAGTCTGTGGTTAAATATAAAATGTATGCAATTTGCAATAGTTCACAATTCAAAATATTATAATAATGTTATCAAATCTTGTTATTTATTATTATTATCATTTCTTAAAACTTGACTCTTGACTGGTAAAACTTAATCGTAAACTGAAACTACAAAAATGAGTGAGAATTTTCAGTTTCAGGATCTCACCTCTTTTCTCAATTTTCCCACGTTCATAATATTATTTTCTTTTTGAACTTTACTTGAGTCAAAAATCGACAATTGAGTAGGTTTTTTCTTACACTGTTACTCATATCTCGTATTACATGTTTTTACTACAAGATTGAGACGAGAACAAGTGTATGACATAAAAATTCAATGCTCTTATATTTTATATACCACATATTGTTTAATATTCAAGGCTAAAATATTTATCATTCATCAACAAGTAAAACGTTTCTGTATAATGTTCACTGTGTACTGCAGACTTGTCAACATTTCCATTGCTCACCGTCATAATATAATTAATAATTAACATGTTGAAAAGTAAAGACATTTTAGTTTTTAATATTTAAATGTAATAATATATTAAAAAACCGTACCTTTTTTCCGAGATAAATATGACGAATCCTCGGGTCATTTGGTTGACCACCGGGAAGAGTTAGCGGAGTGACATCCACTTGACCTGTCTTCTGATAATAACGAAGAACCTGTTGAAAACCCCATAGATATATTTATTAAAATTTGTATCATATTGAATTTGGATTTCTGGGCACGTATAAGTATGTAAGTACGTAGTAATTACAAAAAGGGAAAGTTGGGAAACAAGAGGGGAACAACTGAAGACATTTTCAGTATTTATTGTTCACAGCAGAGAGGATTTTGACTTTTCTGTGTGACGCAATAAGCAATATAAAAGATTTCTGCGGAAAAACTCTTCTTCAACTATATATATTCATTCTTGTCTCATTTTTTTTTCATTCTACTTAATTGTACTATAATTCTGATATTTAAGATTTAAGTAATTCTGAACAAAACTTGATTGTTGAATCCGACTTGAATTCAAATTCAGATTCAAATCCCAAGATAAAAGCAACCACTATAAACACTAAACACGACACCATTCACGTCCAGAAAAAATTCACACACTTGTTAAGTATTTATCAGTACAGTAGTACAAAAGTACATACTTTGATTGTTTGTATTCAAGGAATTATGTATTCACAAAGCTAACATGTACCACTAACGACACTCGAGTTTTTTATTCAATTATTATTATTCAACAAGTACCAAGTGAGAATTAAAATTATGATGATTTTCTCTCTTTAAATATTATATTATGTACGTTAGTCGCCATATACAAATACGAAAATAGTACATGTTGTTGTTTTGTTATCATTTCATATTAATTTTCTTTGCATAGTCACTAATCACTGTTCACTGTTCAGACTCAAAAGTCTCAAGTCTCAATTCAATTCTCAACATCAAGTCGAAAAATGGACAACATCGACATGAGTAAAAGTTTCACAAAGCAACAGCTACAAACATTCTAATTTCTCCTTAATAAATCTTTTCAAACGTTGGAATCATCATCATAAGTCACCAGAAACAAACAGCAAACATCATCATCTGCATGTTAAACAAGAAAAAGGTAGTCTCTACGTATTCGTCGCATTTCAGTTTGGAGTATTAATCCATCTTCACTGCATAAAACATAAAACAAAAGAAGCCAAACCAAACCAAGAGGAAACAGAATTAAGTATAAATATGAAATATATGAGTATGGATAATAAATTGTAAAATACGACATGACATTAGAAAACGGACTTTCCTCTACCTAAAATCAGTAACCAAATCAAGTCTCATATAAATTAAAATTATACAACATTTATATCCCATAAAAATCAGGCACAATTTTAACATAAAAAACATTTCTATATTTATTTACTGTCATTAAAAATCTATAACAAAACTTTTGTTATATGTTCCTCATTTTCCTAGACGTGCATAAATCTTCACTCTTCACTCTTCACCTACTCATTTAAAAGTAGTAACCAGGGATGAAAAAAAAACTAAATATTATTGATGAAACTTACATGTTTAAAAGGAAAAAAATATTATTCACGTATAAAAAGCAACTGACAAGAGCCATTTTCATATGTATATAATATTGAAGATAATTGCCCAGAATTAAGTCATAATACTAGCAAACGGAAGGTATTTAATGATACTAATGATGACTGCTCACTGCTCACCGCTCACTGCTCATCGTCAGTGAAATGCATTGAAAATTGAAAATGAGAGTTTTTGGCTCGGTATAAAATAGCTTTTAAGCATCTATAAATAGTAAATAGTACAAATAATAAATAAGACAGTATTTAGTGTTTAGATGTTCTCAACAGCCATGTTTTAAGTAAACGTTGCTTGTTCACATCATTTGTGTTTGTGCTTGGTGCTTTGTGTTGCTATTATGACATCCTAATAATAACAATAACAATGACAATAACAATACGTGTATTCCGTATTATGCATTATGCATACATAATACATATTACATATTGTTGTATTATGTGATATTTAATTTATTATGATAGTGTAGGATTTCTCAAGCAAAAACACAGTCACACATGCACATTAACATCATTATCACCATTTTCTGTTCCCAGTTGAATGTTGAATGTTGAATGTCTCTGATGGTTGATGTTTGGAGTTTAGAGTTTGGTGTTACTTTTAACTTTGATGTATGGTGTATGATGTATGTGTATCTAAAATAAGTAACGAGGAGCAGAGCAGACGCTAATAAAACTTTTTGTATATCTGTGATTCAGATTTGAATTGGAAGGAAAGAGGAGAGAGAGAGACGTGAGACAGAAGGTAGAGAAGATGAGAGATGAAAGATGAGACATTCGACATGAGACGGAAGGCGTGAAGGATGTTGTTGGAAAAGAGAGAGTCCCATTCACACATTTACATGCAAATCACAAACGCAATGCTCAATACTCCAAGCTCAAAACTCAAAACTCAAACTACCCACAAACAAACAAATCCATTGACCACAAACCAACAGCATCACATCACAACAACAAACAGTATAAACACAGATAGATACAACACACAACACACATGCACATCACAAACCCAGTCACTTGAACTAATTTAATTCCAATTCAAATTCAAATTCAAGTGCTTCTTCGTAGTAGTCATCTTCATATTTCAAATGTATACACCAGACTCTAGACACACTCACACCTCGCAACATAAGATCACATCACACATCACACGCCGATTTCATAATGTGCAAAACCCACTCATAAATATAAAACTTCAAGTCGACGTTGATGCTGATGTGGATGTAGAAAACGTATACCATACACATGCTCTTTCATTACTCATCGCTCATTGTACAAATATTAAGAATTGTGTGACTATTTTGTATTGTGTATTGTGAATTGTGAAAATGTCTAAATTCCCTAATATTTAAATGATAAAACTATTAAGACAAACAAAATACAAAATCCAAAATCCAACAACAATAACAAAGGAATGTGGAAATGTTTCCGGAAATATTTCCAACAGATGCGTTTTAGACCGTAGACATTATTTTTTTGGTACGCACTTAGATCCCAAGGGGAAAAAAAGTAAAGAGTATTTCATACCTTTGTAATATTAGGATGTACGGCGAGTTCATAGAAGAAAATCTTGGAGGCTCCAAGAACTCCAAGGAGTTCAATCCATTCCGCAAGACGGACGGAGAGATCTTCATGAAGAAAGTCCATACCTTTGACACAAACCGCAAAACCTTGTTTCTTCACCGGTTTATCAAAAAGTACTCGAAGATTATTATTGGCTGCGTGACACGGCTTTTCCACAACAGAGACGGATGTGGGTACTTTTCCATGATGACTTTTCGGGATTTGACACGCCAGCAGATAGGGTTGAAAAACACCCTGTTTGTAATTTCCCCATTTACTGAACCAAATGTACTTGTATTCCAGCACCTGAAAATAGAATGTTTTTTATTGTAATTTTTGAAGCAGTTGAACGTTTGAAGCTGGAATAAAACAAGAATGTACTCGAGAGACGAAAGAAAAACAAATATACGAATATAAATGTACATACCTTTGAAAAAACGGGTTCTTTTTCCTTCATAAACCAAATCTGACAATAGGATGTGACATTTGGTTCGATTCGGTCCATCATGCCCAAAATTCGGAGAGCAGGGCCGAGTCGATTTCTCTTCCGAATATCTAAATATGCTCCGTATAAATGCAGAGTCCCGTTTGACGTCCTCAGAGTCTATAGATAAGTTTAAAAAATTAAAAAATCATTATCCTATACATTGATCATTTTGTATTTGCATATAAACATTTTAATCACACCAAGCACATTAACAAATTATTAGTCGTAAAACTACCATTAATTGTTTAACCATTGAAATTTCAATGTAAAATTGATATGGAAATAAAAATAATTGTCATTTAAGATTCAAAATTCAAATTCAAGGTGAATATTCTAGTCATCTTTTTATGAATTCATGATTGTTATCATGTTCGCCACATCTGTTTCAATTTTCAATGTTAAAATATTATATTGATTTAATATTTAATTTAATTTGTCAATTTAATACGAGAAATAGTCACGACATTCCTATTTCAAATACAAATTACCAATTCCCAATTATAAATGACTATCCTCTATTTAATTTGTATGCAAGTTGCATCTTCTTCTATCATATGTATTATAGCATTACAATATTACAGTATTTCTCTTATACTTTACTGTTTACTGCTTATACTGTATACTTTAGTCATGTGCATTCATTTTATGTTTTCAATTTTCAATGCTTCGCACAAGATCGCACGTTTTCAAAGCATTTATGCACAGTAGGAAGCAACGTTGAAAAATGTAAGACACTAAACACTAAAATTTTTTAAGTACAACATACGACGAACAAGTGCATCCGTAATCATGTCTCATGTCGTGACTTTTAATGTGACGTCATTTTTTTCCGTGACACGGTCACCAAAGGCATGATGAGGATGAAAAACATTAATAAACATCATTAAAGTAAAAACTGAAAATTTTTGTACGTGTACTTTGTAAACTAAATAGTTTTGTTATGCAAATCTTGTTGTTTGTTATCTTATAGTTGTTATACATACGAAATATTACATGTGTAAATATCCGTTTACTGTTTTACGTGTTAAACAAATCTTTACGATTCTGAGAATAGAAAACACAATACAAAATGTACATAAATTGCAAAGAGAAAATCATATAAATAATAATGAGTTGTGTGTACACATTATATATTTTTGCCTTTTCTTCCTTTTCTGCCCGAGTCTCAAGAAATTAGCAAACTTAACAATTTAAATTTTGAACTATCTTTATGTTCCTATTTTTTCACTAAAATGAGCAGAAAATGTTAAATGTCTTTTAAAAACGTTTCTAATCAAATAATAATAATTATTATTATTTGTTGGCAGCGCCTTATTAAGCATTAAAAATGTTCATTTCTACGTTCTATTTTCTCCTAAAGATCGACAATTGACAATTATTGACACGTTTGTGTTAAAAAATCAAATTAACACAAAAATTAACACTCTTCACCTACTCGTCTAATTTAATTGAATAATTATGTAATTTGTGAATTGTGAATTGTGAAATTAATACGTTGTACATTTGATGTTTCTTTTGATTTACCTGTGCAATTTTTTAAATTGTAAGAAAAAAGGCTGAAAGTGAATGTTTACCTGCCAATACGTGTTGCTGAATTCGAGATCGTAGATGGTAGGAAATCGGGCACAACTTGCATTTCTAAAGTATTTCGGACCATCCTTATCCTTTGCGAGGATGAAAGGTGGTGGTGGAATATTTCTTATTGTCACAGAAGCCTCTAAAATTAAGTCTTCAATAGTCTTTGTCTCTTTGTCAACGAGTGGTTCTTCATCACTCCAGGGATAGCGGAATGTGGTTGTGGATGAGGCGATGGTGAGTCCAAGATTCCCACTCACTTGTTTATTCTGGTACTGAATATCACTGAAAATGTTGGAATGACTTGGAACTTTATAATTATTGTTACTATTTGTAAATTCAAAATTGGTATTGATATTATTGGCGGCGTCAATGGCGGATGAAAGTGGGAGAGCTGAGAGTGGACGTCTACTATTAGAGTCTATAATACTATTACTGTCCACAAAGACACCACTGTCATTATCCTTAATTACAAAATGAAAGACTCCGTAGGCCATGCACAGCCAGAGTGAGACTAGAAGGGTTCTTCGAAATGGGCGACCACCCATACGTCGGATGGACCATGCTGATCCAGATCCACCTCCAGCCATCATCATAAATTATACGAATCCGGCTGCCTTGGCCCCCTCTTCTCTTCTGACTCAATCTTGCCACTTGACTTCACTCTGTAAACAAAACAAACAAAAAAACAACAAAAAAGTTAAAAATTATGTAAAAATATCAAAGTCCATGGAACAAGGACTACTTCAAAGTTTTAACATGTCAAATATAAAATTACAAGAAAATGTTTGTAAAACGTTTAATTTGCTCCATTTTCCATTTTGTTTCACTTTTAAGTTAATGGTCACTGATCACAAATTATCCCGGATGTAAAAATAGAACACATGATTTTTTTCACTTATTTTATCCAAGAGGTTTGAAACACTGGAAATTCTAGTGAAATCATTAGATTGGAGATTGAATTGGAGATTGGAAATTTAAAGAACTATGGAAAACTGTGTAGAAATCCAAAGATCAAATTCACATGTTGAACTCCAAGTCCAAATGAGCTGCACAATAATTACAATGACAAATTTTAATTGTCTTGAGAGTTAAAAGGAAACTTTCCATTTATGAATTTACGATGAGGTATTTTAGTTGAACATGAAGCTGAAGATGAAAATAAAAATGAAGATGAGCAACCGCTCCTAAGAATGTCAAAGCCTCACATGCTGAGATCTAAGATGCTTGAAGAATCTCAGATCGAGAGGAGGAACTTGTGGACTATGGAATATGGATCTCAACTCTCAACTCTCAACACTCTACACAGACAGGATACAGGGAAAAGAAAGAGTAAAACGTGAAAAGTGACAGGATTCATAAAAGATGGTTGGGTATTAAAGTTAAGTCAATCGTCAATCCATCAGCATAATATTTCATTAAACATTTACCATGTAATGTAATATGTATCCATTTTTTCTAATATTCTAATATTAGATACAACTCCCTCTCCTCCCCTTCCATGTTTCTATGTTCTATGCTGTGTTCATCCCTCCCAACCTCCCCTTCAAATACATATTATTTAACTGTGTATTGCTAATTAGAAATTGCAAATTGCAATTGCAAATTATTATTATTATTATTATTAATTGCAACATTCCACTCCGTCAGTCGTTGAGTATGAGTATGAGTCTTAGTCAAATTACAAGTCTAAATACTCAATACTCGATATTCCAAACTCATCTGCATCTGCATCTTTGTTTTTGTTCGCAAGTACTTATACCTACTTTATTTAGTATTTAGTGCTCACTCATGTTACTCTTCACTCCACACTCAACACTCAATGCTCAATACTCAGCGCATTGATGCGTTGACTATTTACTATTTATGAAGTGTTGTCAGCAAATTCATTGAGAATTTCACATACTTGTGAATTTACTAGTATTTTATTACGGTTCTACGTTCTCGACTTATTCAGTATTCAGCAGTTATTCATATTCATTATTCATGTATAACTTATAACAGATCATAGATAGTTGAGTGTCAATAGTCAATAGTCAATATTTGTGCAAAATATGTGTAACTGTAACTGTTGTATTACTGCTTTTATTGTGCACAGTGACAAAGATATAGAACATTTTACTCCCATGCTCAATGCTCAATGTTCATCCATATTTATTTATTTGTATGGATACTAAATGCTGCATAGGAATGCAACAGTACAGTATAAATACAACAAATGACTATGTGATATATGACATTTGAAATATCTATCTGTTATCTCTCTACGATATACTACACTGGTAATTAGATAGTGTTTTGGTTTATGTTTTAACAATTAATTCATTTATTTTTCTACGTATGGGGTAAAAAGAAGACAATGTACATAATACATAATACTGTATGTATTATGTACATTTGACAAGTTGGAAAGGTAGAAAATAGCAAGTGAGCAAGTGAAGAGAGAGAGAATGACAGTGACACGACTGTGGGAATTTTAGCACACAAACAGCAAACAGCAAGCAGACATCAGACACACCGTACACATTACACTTACAAATCCTTAACATACGTACGTTTGATGAAGAAACCACAGCACAGTCAAGGTTACTCACAATTTTCATAATATGTAGTCTGTACACTGCAAAGTGTACAATGTACAATGTACAGTGTAGAGTATTCGTGATTTAATTAAATGGGGCGGCATTAATTCTACCATCATAATTACTAAGGACGATGTATATTAATTATTTATCTTATAAATAATAATAATAATAACAATATAATGTGTGAGTTGGAGTGTTGAGTGTGGTATTAACTTTTTGAGGTTTGCTACTGAATACTGAATACTCACTTTTCATGGAGTTTTCCACAATCCAGAACAATTGAACAACAGAAATCACACATAGCTAGAATATAGAATCTAGAATCTAGAATCTAGATTTTAGAATCTAGAATCAGACACATGAAAATGAAAATGAGAGAGAGAGAAAAAAACAGATGAAATTGAAGATGAAGGAAAAGAGGATGATAATGATGGAATTTTAATTGTATTTGCAGCCTTTATGCATAAAGTATATGCATGTATTTCTTATTAATCTATCACAATATGTTATAGTTCACAGTTTATAGCATACAGATAGTATACAGAGTATTTTGTGTAGAATGTAGAATCAAGAATGAAGAGGGGAGTGCATATCAGACATGAGATGAAAAAAATCCCATGCAAATTTGACAGAGATCAGAGAAGAGCGAAGAGGAAGAGACATGCATGTGATGCTCAAGCTCAAGAACTCAAACTCAAGTTGAAAAAAAAGCAAGGAGCAAAAGACGAAGAACCAAGAACGAAGAGAGAAGAGACAGAATTTCCTCCGGCCACCGGTCAATGTCTTCACGGTCCTTGCGCATCTTCCTTTTTCAATGTGTTTGCACTGTGCTCTGTGTACTGTGTACTAGTATGTTGTATGTTGTATGTATCTACGTAGACATGTGTAACATCTATGTATTTGTCTCTGTCTGTGCACTTGGCTTTGCCTTTGCTTTGTGTGAATTGTGAATCGTCTGTCTTTATCTTGTGAGATCAAACTGAAACATGCAACAAAATTCGGAGCCTCAGTATAAACTAACTAACCAAAACAAGCCAAACCAAACCAAACCAAAGGAAAGAAGAAAGAGTGAAGAATTCAACCATTTTTTGCACTTCATGACGATGGACGAAGACTCAATGCTCAACATCAACATGCTACATCTTTTCGCCACAAGTTTGACGCTATAAGTATGCATAAGTATAGATATACATAAGTGTGCACACATAATTTCACTATCACTTCACAGTGTGTTTAATAAAGTTTATGTATTGTCTACTTTTGCAGTTTGTAGTTTGTAGTTTGTAGTTTGGAGTTAGGTAGAAAGATAGACAGAGATACACATTACACATTACAATTCGTATCTACAATATACGAGTATAAAATATTATACACGAGCGAAAACTGCTTGAAAATAAAAATTGTGACTTGAAAAATTCAACTTCAACTTCGTTTTCAACTTTAAGCAGAGTCATCGTCTACTTTGCGTACAATGTAACAAAATTGCAGTACAATAGAATAGAATGGAGTAGAATACAGTACAACAAATGCGGACCGAAAGGATAAAGACCAAAAAGTTTCCCATCTGCCTCACACCATTCCACATTTCACATGAGATCATCATTCAATCCTAAATCCTACTTTTATTTCTTTCAGCATAAAATTTGCAAACTCAAAACTCAATAAAAGTCCTCAATTTTTCCCTACAGTGTAATTTGCAAAATCAAGTGTCTAGTGTCGTTCACGTAAACTGGTAAACACAAGGCACATCACAAAAACGTTGTTTTTTTTGCAAAACAGAAAAAGCTTCTCAATCCTCAAGAATCTTTAGTACGTTATTAGTCGTTTTAATTTTATAAAGTAGCATAACACATAATATATTATGCACTTATTCACACAGTCGGGAGACCAATCATGATAATTTATCACATTTTTAGCAGGAGGTTCTTTATGCATAATGAGTAATAAACTTGAGAGCTGGGTGTTTCATTGTCACCGGCTTCTGATTTTACGAGGAGTAAAACATAAATTACATTTCTAATTTCCATCATATTTTTAGGGGTTTAATGTGTAATTTGTAAAAGTTGTGGAGAAAAGGAACCACGAAACAAATTCATCAGCCACTCGTTAATCATTCCAAATTCCAAACTCGTTTGTTTTCTGGAAGTCTGGAAAGTTTTGCAAAAAAAATGTACAGCAACAAATCTTTTGTCTCTTGTGCATTGCTTTTATTAGGTACTTTTGGCTTTTGGCATTTTGAAAAGGAACGGAAATGGAAAGATTTTTATTTCAACACTTCCTCATTCATCGCCAAAGTTCTTTCTTTTTGTTATCTACATGAAACATGAAAAAAGATAATACTGATGGAGTACGGAGCATACAGATACAGATTTCAAATCAAGTAAGAAGAACATGTAGTTTTAAAAATGACAATGATAATAGTAATTATTATTGGTATTTAAAAGGAGCTCTGTGTTCCTGTTTGCTGAGTATTTTTAGACATTTAAATCTTTTCCCTTTCCCTTTTTAAAGAGTAACATAATATAAAGCATTATGCATATTATGCATGGAATGTGGAATGTTGATAGTTAATTGTACTTAAAATCCACAAAAGGTAAGAAAAATGCAAGTCAGCGATCTGTCACCAAAATGCTCCTACACCACGATGAATTGAATTGAATTGAAACTAGAGAGTTATTATATTTTATTATTACCTTTGCATTATGGTTTATGGTTTATGGGTGATGGTGTTGACGACCATTGTGCCATTATGGCATTACGAATCGCAAGAGACGAATGTCTATGATCTCTATTATCATCACAGTTATCATTATTGTTATGTAATTGAAATTGTTTGATTGTGAGACATTTACTTAAATGGCGAATCACAGCCTATAGTCCATAGTTTACAGTCTATGTAAAATATGTACCTAGAACCTAGATGCTTTTTTATTTTCTCTTCTCACATGACAATTATCAGATTCATCTTTAATCTTTACACATTACACATTACTGATTACAGTGCCAGTGCAACACAAAAATTGCATGTTGCTTAGAAAACTTTCAAAAAACTGCATTCACCCAAAAAAAGTTTACATGTGATATGAAATATTAAATATTATGGAGTGACAATAATTGTCATTATTTTTTAATCCACACACTTTTTCTTTCAGATACGTGATAATTATCTCACAAGGGATATGCAATTCGAAATACGAATTACGAATGAACAATAATAATAAAAAATGGAGAAACAGGTGAAATATTTCGTGTTTCATGGTGAATCCAAAATGCACATTGCACATTTTTCACAACTTACAACTGACTGCAATTTAGCATAACCGTTTTATACATATTTATACAAAAAGATGCAGTGAAAAAAAACGGGTGAAGATCCAACCCCATTATTTTACGACAATCACTACGATCTACAATCTACAATGCACGGAATTTTGTAATGATAATGTTTGAGAATTACATATAATTTGCAATCGTTAGACATGGTCAGGGATTTTCAATTTTTCATCAAATATCACATCAGAAATATCAGTAATCAGAATTCAGAAGTGGCAAAATCTTTTTTCCATTAAAAAGTATTGATTATTGATTTGAGATTTGATGTACAGCCAAAAAAGGAACAAGAAGCTTCACGACGTATTTAACCGACTTTTGAATTGTTTATCGCTTATCGTGTACCATATTAAGCATCAAATGTACCAGTAAAAAGGGCAAAGAGCAATCTAATGTTTTTGTATCGAGGACCGAGGGTGATTTGGAACAATTTCGATTTTGATTGAATAGAACAGTACACAAATAAATAAAAAATAAAAGAAGAGTACTTTTGTACATTGTACATTTTGTACATACATGATAAATGGCAAATAATACATAATAAAAATGTTGGTGAGTAATTGAAGCAAGATTTGACAACGGTAAGTGAGTTGTGAAAGAGAAACTATAAATGTGTATGTATCTACATTTACAATTTACAGCGGAAAAATGATGGTAAGCAATTATTAATCCTCGTCTTCTAATCCTTGTGAAAAAGAAGTAAAACTGGTTAAGCTGCTGGTAATATAATATAATTTAATATAGGTACGCCGTACAAAAGAAGAGATGAATCTCGAATCTCGAATCTAGAACAATAACAACAACAATACAGGAAAAAATCATCTCAAATCTCAAAACTCAGAACCCACAACAAGCGAGTCAAGTAAATAGTAAATAAGTATCTAAAATATGTATTATTTTTAACAAAAAATAAATACATTTTCCAACTCATCACCACACGAAGCAAAACAAAACAAAACAGAAAATGAGAGCGAAATATAACAGTTGACAGTGAAACACTATGAAAAAGTTTGAGGAATTACAATTTTCCCTAGATTTTTAACATGTGTATTAGTTATTAGTTATTAGCATGATAGAAACTGAAAACCCACATCCTGTTTCTTCTTTCTGTATTCTAAATTATAAATTCTAAGTTCTAAACTCTTGACAAAATCTATGATTAATAATGGCAAAAAATGGTCATAACTTGACGTTTTCATTTACTTAAACCTTCATTCTTTTTCACTGTACTTAAATTGTGCATTGTACATACATAAGAGATTTGGCATCTTCCTTTTTCAGTGATAGTTGATAACCATATCAAATATCAAACATAGTTATTTACTTAGTACGAGGAAACTCAAAACTCAAAATTTAAACATTCAAGGACTGTTTTGGATTTTGGAATCATGTTTGAAAAAGTCGATTAAACTAAAATAAAAGTAGCAAAAAAAGTATCACCACTGACACTGACTTTGCTGTCTAAAAGCTTAAAACTTTACGTGGTTCAGTTACACTTTAAAATTTACAGTTGACACTTTAAAACAATTTGATCAAGACTCAAAGTCTCAAGAATCAAGACACAAAAAAATGTTTAATCTTCAAGGTTTTTTTTGTTTGTTCTAAACTTTTTATGTACTTGTTTTGTACCTGTAAAACTCAAAACACAATCGGCTTGCTTTGCTTTTCAAATTCGAAATTCCAAATGACAAGCAAAGCAAAAAAGAAGAAAGATTTGTGTCTTTTTGTATTTAATCCATAATACACGTGACACATAATACTGAGATATGACGCATGAAATAGAATTCAAGATGAAAGAATTATCACTGTAGAACTGGAATTGAGGACAAAAATGTGCAGTACAGAATGCAGAATACAGAAAAGTGACAACTGACAACTTTTACAATACAAAATATAAAACATAGAACCTCTCTTCTCACTTTGTTACCTTTTTAAATCAAGGTCAATTATTAATTTTGAAAAGTGAAAAACAAATTATTTGATCAACGAATGAGCAAATGACAAATGATGGTTTTTGCAAGTTGTAAAAGCCTGCAGTAGAAATTAAAAAGTAAATACGAAAATGGCGAGTGACCTTTTTGAAATATCTTTAGTCTGTAGTCGGATAGGGTAACAACTAAAATATCAAATTTAACTAAAGTTCAAGACTCAAGACTCAAGACACTTCTTCGTGTACAGTGTACAGGGAATGGAGAATTGACAGTGGACACGAAGGTAAAAGTAAGAAATCAGGAACTAAAATACTATTGCAAATGTGCAAAATGTGTATAAAACAGGCAGACCACATTTTTAATGGGAAATGATGGCAACGGACTACGAGATGCGAGATAAAAGCTGGTAGAATATGCAAAACCAAACCAAACCAAAGCCGTTGTTTTGTCAAGAGTCAAGATTCAAGAAACTGGATGAACAACCCTTCACACTTTTCTCTCTCAACTCTCAATAATACTCAAATCTCAAATCAACATGAAACACGAACATGCACATGAACATCAGCATCAGGATTTGCATTAACATTGACCGTACGTTTTACGTTTCCATAATATATTATTTCTACTATTTAATACTAACACTAATCATTCGTATTTATTTCTTATTTGGTATTCATGTTCAATCTCCACTCTCGACAGTATAACTGCATCTTTTATCTACTTTTTACCTTTAACCTTTCTTTATTATGATGAATCCTGAATGCTGAATCTTTGTATATATGTTGTATTGTAAATGATAAAAGTTACCTTTGCTTTGTCACCTGTAATTGATTTGACTTTTTAAACAGCTACATTTTGTTTTAAAGAATGACTGAAAATTGGAAACGCAAAATAATACAATATTTAGATACCAGCCGATAAATATTTTTCTATTACTTCTGCTGACTGCTGAAAGTTGTAGCGCAAAAGAAGTGCAGTCACCAGTCACGTTAGCAGTTAGTAAAACGGGAAAACACAGCATTATTTTTAGCCATATCAGATTCCTTATTACTTAACACACAAAAGATTCAAGTTGATATTTGCTTTGCAATTTGGCTTTTGGATTTTTGATTGGAATTCAAATAAAATTTTACAAACCAGGTCATCAGATATATATAAAATGTGTACAAAACTTAATCTAATATCAAAATATATTACGCCTTCCAACTTCCAACGTCTAAGTCAAGGTTAATTCTCTTTTCTCTTTCCACTGTCAACTGTGCAAGTCCAGGGCAGTCAAAGGATCAATTTTCATTATTCATTACAAACAATGAAAATCTAATACCATCATGATCCATGCTGTGATCACTGAATATGATACAGTTTACATTCCATTCCATTGCATTTCACAAAATTATATTATGCAATTAAATCTTTATACTTTATACTCTTTTTTTAACAAATGAATCTCTACCCCATATTTTTAAACCTACCTTTACATCTAAAATCTAAACAGTAAACAGTGAACAGTACAAAGGGATCGGAAAAGGAAATGGTAATCTTTTATCTATATTATTTCAATCTAATATGATGTACTTTGGTGTTTTTTATTCCAAAAATTAGCCTTGGTATTTGGTATTACGTATTATAATATATTGTAAACATTACCAATCACACACATACATACAACAAAGCTCAATGAGCAAAGAGCAAATAAAAAAGATTCCCATCGCTCGAAAATCTACTTAATATGTTATGCTTTATATTTCTGTATTCATTCATTGATCCGTGATCAAAAATCCAAAAAAATATAAATAAGATACAAGATAGAATAAAAAACAAAAGATTTATTTGTCTCTATGATTTATGTCCATAATTAATTTTGATGGTTCTAGATTCTAGATTCTAGATAACTTTGACGCGACGCTCAACGCTCCTCTTATAGTTCCACATCCCATAACAAAATTAATTATTGCTATGTATGCTGTACATCAGATCTGTGATCTGTGAAATGCGGACACTGTTCTTTATGAGTTTATTAACTTGAGACTTCGTCATTTAAAATTGTATCTATTAGCAGTCTCTATTCTTCAATCCTCAATCCTCAATTACACGATCGGACACTGTCAATCGTCAATCTTGGAGATAAATCTTAACGGTATATGTAGTAACAACGGCAACGACAATGACAACGACGACAATGATGATGATGATGATGGGAAACAACAGAATGTTAATTGATTATCCCGAATGCAACCTAACGTTAACGTGATTGTGCAATGGTCTGTTCCATAGTTGTATTTTCATTTTTATTCAACTTTTATTAGCTTAAGGCTGAGCTTGAGCCTGTAATTTGAAATTTGAACATGGTATTTTATATTTTGGTAACATGGGAAATGGGAAAGAAGCTAACAGGAGCTGCATATCTAATTCAATTCAATTTAATCTATCCAACTATTATCCGTATTCCGTATTCCCTATCCGTATTCCGTCGTTCATGTACTGTATAATGTATAATATAAATGTACTTTACATACATGTGCACTTTGTCTATTATATGATGATGCTATAAAATAAAAGATACAAGATCCAAGATACATACAAATACGAGTAAAGTTGGACTTGAACTCGAGCTAAAACTGGCATTTCCGGTCTTTTCAAGCAGTGACACAAACAAAAGCTGTGAGCAAACAATGCTGAGGACAACAAAAGAACCAACGTAGTAATGGAGAGAACATGGTACATCTTGTATCCAAATTCCAAAATGTGTAATGTATCTGTATGTACAAGTGTATGAGTGTGTGTGTAATGACAGTATTATTTTTTTTAATCCGCAACCTCCAACAATCACAAATTACACGCTATAAATAATAAATAAGTTATACTGTCACGGCTAATCACTAATCACCATTCATCAAAAATTCCACTGTGTACAGTGTAATATTATGTTATGAGTATAAATGTACTTTAAATGTAATTTATAACAAATGCACTTATGATGTTTCAAACGTTTTTTAAGAAAAAGGTACATCGTGGCGGAAATTCAGAAAAAGAAAAACTTGTAAAAGGTTACATGTTCATGTAAAAGAAGAGAAAGAGAATCCGGTGATTGTCTTGTAATTTTTTTCCGAATTCCAAATACTAAATAATTGCATCATGACTGCAACTTTTTACTGCGTTTCCTTTACATATTTTGTATAAGTGTATATGTGTGTGTTATATGTTATATAATATGTGACAGTATAAAATTGGTAATAAAAAGCCAAAAGCTACTGTATGTGTACTGTACTGATGCCTTATGTTGCACATTTTTTTCCGTGACAAATTTCTGTTACGCTGCAGCGGTCATGTACTTGTTACGTCTCCATTCTTGACATTTTTTCATTCCATTCATTTCTTTGAAATTCCTTGCCATTTAACATCCAACATTTGGTGCTATTATTTACAAACTACAAACTACAAGCTATATGTACAATCCTGTCTTAAAATCTATAGAATTTAGAATTCAGTCAATTTCTCAGATTCTTTCCATCTTAATCGTCGACCGAAACGATAAACGGTGAGCAACATTTAAAATTCCATGTATAATATCCAACTGAACTTCAGTCAGATGTCAGATCGTAATTGTGCCAAGGAGGGCAATACGCAATACATGAAATTTTAAATCAACACTTGAGTTTTTTGTGTAATTTATGAAAATTGTCTGTAAAATTTACCAAAAAAGTACGGAGATTTTGATTATGAAGCTCTTCAGAAGTATCCCAGGACATAATTTTCCTTTTTATGAAAAGTGTTTTTATTCTTGATTGTAGTTGTATTTTGTTTCATATTCACAATTCACAACTTGAAACTCTTGCTAATTATTATCAATATCAATATTTCATCAGTTTTATCACTTGCACTGAATTTGTTCTCAATTAAATTCAATGACTTCGAACTTCGAACTTCGATACACTGTCAACTGTAAAACAAACACCAAACTTAAAATTGCTTGTATTTCTGTATCACTGCTAAATAATTGCTAATTACTAATAATTACTAATACATTCAACACTCATAATTTATGAATTATGATTCGTACATTCGTATTTCCATTTTCTATATTTTTCACAAAAGTTTCAAAAACTTCACAGTAACTCATTTAAAAGGGTGAAGCACTATAGAAAAACGGGGGAAAAACAGAATTGGTACAGTAATAATAATACTGATTATTACTGATCACTAATTGTACGTATATGTATGTGTAAAATCACTGGTGGAATATTAAATAAAAACAATTATAATTATAATATTGTTTCCTCGTATAATCTATGATAATTGGAATGGCCTTTACACATTACACTTTACTCTTTACACGTAGCGACAGATCACTTTTTGCATTGGATGTGTATATGTACAATGTACTGTGTATTGAAATGTATTGTATACTGTATTTAATGTTGTATGAGGAAGGAGAGACAACTGCTGACTGAATTGCAACAACAATCCGGTTTGCTTGCTCTTTCTTTCTTTCTTTCTTTCTTCCCCCAGAAGAACATTGGTCGTCAGTCAGTCGTCGTTCTCGTCATTCTGTTGGCCACTCATCTCTCAGTATAAGCATTATCTGTATTATTCTATTGCATATGTACAATATACAATACACAATACATTTACTCATTCCTCATTCCTCGTACCTACACAATACACAACTTTTGCAAATGCATATCACTAGTATGAGTAGCACTCATTGAGTACACAGTATAGAGAAAAGAATGTAGGTATGTAGTTTTTAGCATAGTAGCCAGAGAAGGTGGATAATATCAGTATACCTGTATTTTTACAGTGTACATCTAGCATCTAGTTACAGTACACTGTACAGTATATAGTGTACAGTGTACAATATTCAATACAAAATCCACACATAGTTAAATGCCACAATTGCAAAGGTGCAAATAACTTGGAAGACGGTTGAAAGTCCCTCAGGACAAAAAAGTTCTGGCGATGCTGCTGTTTTGATTGCCGATGGCCCATGAAACCAAAGTACAGATACAGCTAATGTATAAGGTAACCCTCAACCCCTTACATATACATACGTAATAAGTATGAAACAATCCAATATCATCCAAACATTTTGATCAAATGGAATTCCATTTCCAATTCCTTGTGTCTTGTGTCCTGTATGTCTTTTGTACGTTGTACATTTTACATATGTATTTTGCATATTGTTTATTGTGTAAGGAGTAAAGAGTAGAGAATCGGCATGTCTAACGTCTAATGTGTAATACAGCTGCTATAAAAATCTAATAAACTCACGACTCTTGACTCTTGTTTCTTGTTTTTGGATTCTTGACTCTTTTCAATTATAATCAAAGTTTTCCCCCTCGTGTATTAAAATTACATTAAACTTTGCACTTTGAACCTCAATTTGGAGTTTGCTTTTTGTGTATGATTTTTTCCCTGTATAAAGTATAAATAGGAGGAAAATTTGTTCTTGTTATTACTTTATGATATTATGTTTTACAGTGTTTTAAATTTTACATTGTTTTTGTTTTTGCATCGATACATTCACCTGAAATAAAAATAAAAATTAATAATGAACAGGACAACAGGTGTTGAACATTGAACAGTGTACAGAGTACAGAGTAAAATGCTGTAATTAAATCTAGCTGGATTTTATGTTGTACTGTTGAAGTCGTGTTTACAAAAATCAAGAATCAAGGATCGAGAATTATAATAATAATAATTTAGTTTAGATTTATGATCCTTCTGACTTCTGACATTTACCGTATAGTTCACGGTGAGATTAAGTGAGCAAAGGCGATGAATGATGAGTGAAAAATGAATGATGAATTATAAATTATAAACAATAAAAAATGATGAATATTCACAGTACTTATTATTCTTATTACTTTTATTAAAGGAGGCAGAAGAGGTAGCCATTGAAGTCATGGTGTATCGTGGTATTATGTCTATTTCTGAGCCGTTTGCAGATGGAACTTTTAATATAAATTTTATTATTATGCTTAATAATAATAATTTAATTATTAATAAGAATAATTGCTCTCTTCTTCTTTCTCTCATCCATCCCAAGGTTGAGCTCTCTTGCACATCGAAACTCGAAGCTCAAAGCTCGAAACAGAACAGGGAAGATGTGTAGACAAAGTAGTAGATAAAAAGAGCATATATATATAACTGCATGCATTATAGTTTGGCTTGGCGTGGCATGACATGAGGCGTCAATAGCATATCATATCATACATCATATAGTATAGAATTAACTAAAATTATACATATTACATTATTCACACATATTGAATTGGAATTCAAAGTCAAATTTGAATTTAGACGTCTATTCTCGGGGTTAATACTGCTAGATTGTGAATTGTAAATTGGTCACTCTCAACAAGAAACAACAAGGTGTAAAAATGCAAGGAGTGAAGATGAACAAGTAGGAAAATTACGAGTACTATTATGATTATAATATCAGTATTATGATGATGAAGAAGAAGCCATTAATTTCCATATTATTCATATTTTAAGCTTGATGGACTTGTACTGTTTTGAGTTCTTAGTTCTGAGTTCTAAGGCTGACCCTTTCGATTTTCGATACATCTTGAGCCATATTTATTCCAACTTTGATTGCAACACATGGAAAATACAAAAGCTCAAAGAGTAAAACACAGAACAGAACAATACAGAACAGAGAACACGCGTAGAGAGTAGATAGGTGCCTCATTATAATAACAATAGCTGTAAAATATTCAATTTGTACGATGGTCATCATCATCATTACAATTACAATATCAATTATCATTTTCTATTATTACGACTGTGGATTGCGTATAATACGTAACCTACCGCTATTCATGTGTAAAATTGTAGAATTGTAATGTAGAGACCGTACAGAAACAAAAAAGTCAAAAATAATTGAATCCCAGTCCATTCAACTGGAACGATGAAAATAAAGGTAACAAAAAACGTGGACCGTAAACTATATAGTTGAAGTTTGGAGTTTGGCCAAGTTCCCTTTCTGTTGTCACTAATCGAGAATCAAGATCCTCAACGTATTTTGACGTGTGTAGTTTGTGAGTGTATGAAATCCTCTCAATTTTTACAATTCACATGTGACCAGTGACCAGCCGACCAAAACGGCGAAGGTTGGTTAGTCAGTGCAGTGTGCAGTGTGTGGGATTCTCTATCAATATGTCATTATGTCATTGGATCCATGTGTTTTGAGTTTTGTGTGATTCCATGTCCTTTGCCTGCCGAGACCATTTTTTTCAACCCTCAACACTCAACACTCAACACGAAAGCTACCTTAAACATTAAGATAATACAGTTGAAATTGAAACTGAATTCTAAATTCTAAATTCAAACCGAATTGACTATTTGAGGTACAAAATACAACACAGACAAAAATATTTATGCAGTAAGAACAAATCAAAAACTGGCAATGAGATGAAGATATTTATAAACTCAGATAATGGATAATATTTGCAATTTGCATTGTGTCCGGCGTGTAGAGTAAAAAGTGGGAGTTTCAATTTTCAATAATTCTTTCTTTTCATTTATTCCTTAAAATGATCAATGACAATTCTCAATTCATATGTACCATACTAAAAAAGCTGAAGAAAAACTTGAGCTCTCAATCATTACAACTTCAATCTTCAATGCTCACATGTACATTGTACATTGTACATGATATATTATGTATTGTGTCTTGTACATAGCTTGAAGAACAAGTAAAAGAAGACGAGTTGAGAACAGAAAACAGAAAACAGGAGTTGTGAATTTAGCAATCACAGCATAATTCTCTTGGTTCTTGAGACTTGAGAATTGAGAAGTACAAATCATATATATTGTATTTATTAATTTTGCTAATTCTTAACAACAAAAACATATGTCGGCCCATGCATCAAAATACATCATATAAGTATTATATTATATTTTTTATCAATCTGCACCTTTCATTCAATTCTCAATTCACAAAAAATTATTGTAATTTTGCAATGTATTTTGTTCAAAGTACAAAAGTAGAGAAGAAGATGAATAAAGAATAAAGATCAAACAAATCAACATAAAAAGAAACTGTATTTCATCATCCTTCAAAAATATATTAGACTTTTGATAATTTGTATTTCACATTCTTTACTACTTTTCTGGGTGTTATTTTTTGCTGCATGGGCTGAAATCTGTAATTTTCGATACATCATCAATCATGAGTGATCAACCATTTGCATTTGCATTTTATACTACAGATAAGAAATTGGAGCATTTTCCATTTTCCATCGGAAACAACAACAAAAACAAAACACAAAACACGGAAAAAATCTATCACCCACAAAAATATGCGAGAAAATCTCTGGCACAACTTTGCATTTTGCATCAATACACAAAATAGAGACGCAATCAAAGTGTCAAATTTCGAAAGAATGAGAAAGTAAATTAGTCAATGTGCAATGTACAACGTGTCACAGGAAACTGAGCACTTTAAATGGAGCAAAGATGCAGGAGCGTAGGTTTTGTGGGTGACATGAAACAGAAGGAAATTCAACCATCATTTATTATAAATAAAAGTGCAGTAATTTTTCTCGGAGGTGAGTGTGACTTGTGAATTACGAATTATGAATTATGAAGCAATGACAAATGACTGTGATTATGTTGTAAAATGTAAATATGTGCAAAGTACAATGTGCATCCAGAATCTAGAATCTAGAATTCAGCATGCAGTGAAAGCTTTTAGGCACAAGCTGAAAATTTTCTTGAATGAAAAATTGAATGTCTTCTTTTTTCACTATGCAAATTATATTTATGTACATTGTGCATACATCAAGGATTTGAATTTACAAAAATCTACATGAATAATAATAACAATAATTATTATGAGGATTTTTGTCTTTTTCTTTTCTCTTCCGTCAAAAATACACGACTTGGATTTTTCAGGAATTCTGATGAATGTTGGATTTTGTGCCTTGTGGATTTATAACGTACCGTAGAGTAGGCTAATACTGCACACTTTTCCCATTGTAGTGGGAAAAAGTTGTCTGGAAAAGTATGTTCCCATAATTCTAGGAACTTGATATTCCAGAACAATAATATTGAGATTACTTCCAGTTAATCCCAATTAAAATCAAGAGTCCAGCTCCACCCACTTCTTGTGGGCGGATGCGCAAAGTTGA
>JAQGBH010002207.1:0-25833 GCA_034698265.1 Sminthurinus aureus | reverse complement strand
ACTTAATGTTAGGACTTCTTTCCGTTTTTACATCCCCATATCATAATAATATATATTTTAGGAGAGAGTCGTAACATAAATCTTGACATATAATAATAGGTAACCATACTTGTTTGTTTAAAGGAACTATATTGTGTGATTTGTAAATAACAAATTGCATTCAAAATTTCTGTGAATTGTTTCACATTTTGATTCGAAAGAGTCTTTTTGTATAGACTTAATTAGGATACAATATAAAATAGATGGAGAGTACAATACGACTTACAGACAAGAATTAAGGAAGGGGATAACTTACTTTACAATAATTATTTCAGATCTTAGAAAAAGAATAATTGTTTTAGACACATTTAATTGTGATACATTGGCAAAATACATCCTGAGATTCCATCCATGTACCTCGACCAAACTGTTCTTAAGCCGGATTGCCTAAATATTAAAATGGGAGTAAAACAATCAAAATAAATTACTGTCTTTTCTTTGTGTTATTTTCGGTGATTTTAAAAGGAAATACTATCATAATATACCTTCACAATACACACTACAAACTAATACAAATGTATTAAAGAGTACTTACGTTTTCATAATTTCCAATTCCAGTCCAGTAGCCATGTACACTTCTAAAAAGGTTTCTATGAACAAAAACACAAGAGCAAAATGGGTTTTATTTAAAATTCAAAAGTTGGGTTTAACATGTAAATGTTATTCATAAGATGGTTGCTTTTAATTAAAAATGAACAACTTACTCATATCACATAATGGCCATTGGAGATGCTTGCACGGTTCAATAAATTTTTCAACCAAATCAATAAACAGATCTTTAAGTTCTTTGTGAGAGTTGAGCCCATAAGCCAAATTAATTAAAGTTCTCGAGTAGACCTGAATGGATAAGAAATATAGGAAACCAAATTGTATTTCTTGTTATTTTGTAAAACTTTTTTTTTACTGATGATAACAAAATCTTAGGGAATTGACAATAGTTTATTCAAGTTTTAAGTTACCTTAAAATTATGTTCAACTTCTGTATAAATTCGATCACAAACACGTCCACGTAGTTTTTGACACGTTAACAATTTGTGTTCCTTTTCTTTGTCTAAAAGGCAGCGTAAATCCCGAAGATCCATTAGAAATTCTCGTTCAACATCAGCCGTAGAATCTTCATCAACAATCGGCGATTTCCAATGTGTCATAATGGACGTTGAACTTTTGTAAAAATCCTCAAAAGTTAAATAATGTAATTTACGCTTGCTTGTTTCGAAACGATTTTCAGCAATAAAAACAATAGCACTGTACTTTCTGAAAATTAGATAAAACATAGGCATAAAAATCGCTTTTGTGCATTATGAGCAACAAATTAATTCACGTCTTATACGATACTTTTATATTATGGTTTATATATGAAATGTAAAACTTAAAACATATATAATATATTATTATGTCTTACTTTGCTAATTCATCTGGAAGGAAAAAACTAGTTTTGATATTTTGAAATAACGACCCCGATTGTTCTTCCACTGTTTTAAAAACTCTCTTGACATTATCAAATTGCCTTCTAAAAATATAAAACAAAAAAACCATTTTCATTAACTATTCTGTTTTTACGAATTTCGTATGCAATATGAAATATGTTTTCTAATGGGTTTTCTAAAAGTTTTGTAGAATTACGAAACAAACTTTACCTGCAAGATTTGAGATTTACATTTGTTTTTTCACTAACTTCATCCAAATCTTTACGTTGACGGGAAGATAATTTTTTCCCCAAAATTTCTCTCATTACGGAATCATCAAAATCATAGTACCTAAACCATACAGACCAAATTCATTTACAATAGCACAATACGCGTTATGTGCTTATAAATAGCTTTGTAAAATACCAATCCAAATCAAAGTAATACTATTTTGCTCTGTATTGATAGAGTCTATTAAATACTATAAAAAGACGTACTTTGAAATTAATAGTTTTTGTGTAGCTGAATCCATTTGAAATAACCATTGATCCATTAACCTTGGTGGGTTAAGCAACAATTTTTCAATCATTGAATAAGTTCTATAATGGTCAAAAATATCTGATAGCAAAAGATCGACTGGAACGGCTGGTCCTAGTGCTATAATAAAATAGACAGTAATTTGTATTCATTATTTATTTATTATATGTACATCATAATATAATTTTAATGCAACATTTCATTTATAAAGCAAAGTTGTTTATCGTATGATTCATGATTCATGATACGATAGCGATTACTATATATATATACGATTAGTCTACTAGTAATTAAACATTCATTATTATATATTCTACCTCCTCGTTGTTGAAGTGTAACGGCAGCATCTTGAGCTGAATGCCCTTCCACCTGTAATGTTTTTTAGTTAAAAAAAAATATAGGCGTTCAATTAGTTCATTAAAGTATGAATAATTATAAACTGAACTTAATATGTAAACGAGTGTAAATAATGACTACTTTTATTACCCAAAGGGTGTATATTTCAGGATCAACAATGCACCAATTCCCCACAAAACAATCAACCTCCGAAAATGAAGTCATGTTTCTATAATTTTTCAGAAATCAACTCCGTTGCTTTAATCATAAAACAATTTTTTCAACGTCGTAAGTCGTAAGATATCTTTTTTGCTACATGCTACACAATGTGTACACACGTTATATGACAAATTATCACAACACACCTCTGTTTTTCACACTAATACTTCTACGACAGTTAACTTCTCAGTAACTACAATCAACAATCACGAATCATTACACTTTATAAACTTTAATCAGTGATTTTAGTGACAAAAAATGAATGAAAAAATTCACGAGCTTTGAATTCTGTAACCTAACCCAAGGGCTCATATGCACTCTACGAATTGCTACATGACGCAAACAGAATTTGTTTTTCTCTCTCTGATGTGTGTAAAAAGAGGTGCTGAATTACTATGATCAGTGAATGGAGTTTTATATGGAACATGTGAAGTTTGTTTACAAAATATGACAAAAGTAAACCAGTGTCTCCTGTGAAATGTATGTTTTCTCATCATTTATTTTGATTCATTTTTCCTTGTTTCATAATGTAGATATATACATAATTTTCCAGTCATTCGTTTTTGTCATCACACACAGTCTATATAAATAGTATAACATATTGATGATGTACAATTTTGTATTATACAAAAATGGATAAATACGAATCATGAATAGTTTAATATAATTTTGTGGCCCACTTTTATACTTCTTATTAATGTAATGATATGTTTTCATGCATGTGGATTGTGGATACATAAAAAGGCTGTATGTGTGTTGTACAGCTATTTATGATAACTGAGAAGCCGTTTTTCTTCAACATAAAAAGTACAAATGTATCAAGTTTGTCATATGTATGCCATACATATCTTGTACTGCATGTTTATGTATAATCTATATGAGACACTATTGTTTGCTATTGAATTGATACACAAAATCTTAGATTTTCGTCATGTTGTACACTAGTTTATTTATTGAACATTGTTTTCACCCAAATACAGTCATTTTAGATTTTTTTTACCCGTCATTTATACTTTACGTAATATAGCTTTTTACGTAGATTCTTTCGTTATAACAATGCATTATAAAAACCAATTTTCATTATCACGTAAATTCAATTATTAAAATGTGTATAATTATAGCATAATGAATTATCATAATTAATTTGAATACATTTTGAAAAACTTTCTAGTCACAACGCACATCATTTCTTTGAATTTGTTGGATAACAATTATTTTCCTTCTTGTTACACACACTAAATACGCAATATATGACTGGGAAATTGGAAGATCGGAAAAGCTGAATTGGTTGCGTTGGAAATATGCAATAAACAGATATATCAATGTACAGTGTGTATATTAAAAAAATTCAGCTTTTCCGGTCTTCCAATTTTCCAGTCATATGTATGCTTATTCTTTTTCATAAAAGCAACAATTTCAGTATTCAGTCCCCAATAAGAAACCTCATGACCATCACATCACATAACAAGTCCATTAACCATTTCCGCATCCTAAAAATTCAATGTTAAAAAAGTCGTGCCACGAAATTTTCTCAGAACTAAACTCAAAACCATTAAGCTTTGACAAGGTTTCAATTCCTTTTAAGTGTGTCTATGGTGTTGTAAACAGGGTGAAAAAGATTGACCAGTATTAAGGTCCATAACTCTTGTTAATTTTACGGAACGAAATATGATAATGAAAACTCTGAGTGGTACTAAACAAAGATTCCAAACAGTGAAAAAACTGTTGAATTTAGCAACCTTAAAACTTTACGAGTAAGGCCGGGATTGGTGTAACTGGCAAACTTTGTTGTCGTCTTAAAAACTTTTTATTTAATTTGCAGAATACCAAAAATACTCCACAACACGTTGGAGACAAATGAGTGTAAAAAACACAAAATACTTTGGATATTTTGACCGGTGCCTGATTCATTTTCTATTGCTCAAAATAGCAGTGATCACTGGAAAATACACAAAACTGTGCACGAATCCCTGAATAATAAACAAAACTGCAGTGATCACTGAAGAATAAACAAAATTGTGTAGTGAATACTAAATAGTACACAGTTCTCTGTAGTGAGAGGTAAAAGTATCTAAATTTCTTGACGAGAAAAGTTGTTATGTTGGATTTTGTAGGTTATATAAGTGATGGGGGAAAGGCACATATTACAATAATACATTCAATAGTCCTTATATATATAAAAGGTAAAAGTATTAGTGCTTTAAATATGGCGCAAAATAGATACACTCTCGCAAGCCCATGTCATTCTTTACTCACGATAACATTTTCACGTCAAATTTAATGTGATTTCATGTTGTTTTCACATTGTCCGTGTGTGCTTGTCTCATTCATGTACAATGTGAACCACATGAAATGAAAAGCACGTTAAAATGACAGTAGCCAACATGTGAAAAACCAACGTTTACATGATTTCACGTCGAATTTGAATTCAACATTGCAAAGTGTTAAGTTGACGTGACGATCACGTCAACTTCACAACAATTTCATGTACGGTACCATAACTTTAACAGTATCATCACGTCATCGTGGCGTCCAATGGCAGCCATCTCCTTCCCTTCACTTTTTCAATTCAGTATTTAAGCATCAAAATGCGGAACCCAAAAGTTACATAAATAATTATGCTATTATTATCGACTATAATAAATTAGACGATCACAAAAAACAACCAAATATAATAATAAAAGTTTTTAATTTTATTTTATTTTATTTAAAAAAGTATAATTAACTTGCGTGCCGTTTCTGTGCTAAAGAGTTCACATCGTATTGTGAATGAATTGCTCTGCAAACACATGTAGAGAGAGAATGGAAGCAATAGCAGCACAAGTATGTTGTACATTGTACACTATTGTTGAACTTCTACATGTAATAATAATAATATTATCTTTAACAGATAATATTAATTACATTAAAATAATAATTATTATACCAAATAATTTAATACATATAGATGTAATTTTTTTTGTTTTTTTATTTTATTTAACGTGATGCAAAACGTAAAATATTAGTATTCTGACATTTCATCATGTAGATTTAACGTGTAGCTGCATGTCAAATAATCAATATTTCACATAGGATCATGTTAAATTTAGAATTGAGATTTGACGTGTTTTCATGTACGAAAAAAGTACGTGATTTAACGTGAAACTTTTTACATGATTGACTATGAAAACTCTAACGTGCTCCCAATGTGAGGATTTGACGTGATTTAACGAGAGTAAATAAAAACGTGATGGATGAAGTGAAATCATGTTGTATCCAACATGATTTCACTTTAAAGGAGACCGTTTTTTCCCAGAGTGTATATATATATATATCTTTCTGGCAATGTATATTGTAGATTGTAGCTGTTTTCGTCAGTGACAGAAATTATTATCAAGGTTTAAATCCTTTTTTTAATTTCTTTGTCTTCTTCTTCTTCTTCTCTTCTTTTTCTATCATCCACCATCTTAATACTGTAGACTGTACACATACAATACCTAGTGCCTAGTGGTATCTCAATTTTCAATTCTCAATTCATCTTATGTAACTGGGAGAAGAATAATCTTGAGAGATTAGTCATATTATTTATGCAGAAAAGTAGTAGAAGAAGAACCTACTATACGCATCAAAGATAGATAAGAGGAAAAAAACATTAAATATATCTAATTCTATACGGCAGCAAGTGTGTACTTTCTATACAATATAGAAACATGTTATAAATATATGTAGATTGTGGATTGTGATTCAAGTACACAATCCACATGGAAATGTCCTAGAGTCTAGAGTATAGATATAGCTATAATCTATAGATGTGAATGCATAATGCATAATGCATAGTATAAATTTTATGTATGCACATACATTGAAAAAAAAACTTGGATTTACAATTTACAGATTTCTCTTAACGTTGGAAAACATAAAATTTTACGTAAAAAAGGTCATTAATCAATGGCAAATTACTGTGCCTACAACCTTAAGTTGCTTTCATTAGTTTTACTTATACCCAAGATATACTGTACTGAACTAAACTATAGTCTCTTTCTCTTTTTTCTTTCTTTCCTTCTTTCTTTCATTTCTTCCTTGTGAGACTCTTTTTGAACTGAAATGACTCTTGGATCTTGGAGATTCAAGAGCCAGTTCAGTTTAGTTTGGTTTAGTTCAGTTCAGTGCAGTTCAGTTCAGAATCTTGGTTCATAGACAACCGAGGTATAAATCAAGAGAGCCCACTTCGTCCACTCTGATTTTACTGCTGGTTCAAGAAGACAGACGATAACCACAAAACACAAGAGAATGATCAAGTTGAACATAGCATTACTTTTAACGCGGGCCAAAGAAACAACACATTTCCACTTTAATTTCCAGTCAACCTTCCACATGTATACGCATATACACTTACATTCTCTCTCTCTCACTCTCTCTGCCTCTCTCACTGAATATAAGACATTTGGTTTTGGTAAAAAAGACTGAATTTATGAGTTACAAGTTTTCTTGGTTCCTTGTCCTGTCCTAAGTCCTAAGTATAATATACACTTTCTTTATATTATATCTCTCTATATTTTGTAAATGCATGTACAACATACAACACGCATAAAAGTACTGTATCCTTTAAGACAACATGGACCATAGATAGAATAATATGAAATGTATGTACAATGTACATTGTACATGTATGTAAGAGAAATTCACTCGTTTCGTGTTCTTCATCTCTTTTTGGTACATCGTAGCTCTTCTCCATTTTCCTCTGATTCGTATTATGTAATCACACATCTTATATTACGCCTTCAAACATCTTTTTAGTCTTGAGATTCTCTTATCTGATCAGGTGTATACAAAATACAAAAAGAAAATGAAGCAACGAGTATAACAGTAGCCACAAAATAAATTTGGATTTAGATTTGTTTCCATCCTCACTCTCTCACTCTCCCTCTTTTTTTCCCTTGTCCTATATCCTATATCCTACATACTTTTACTACATTCTGTAGTCTGTATTCCCTACTATACAATATACATACATTGTACACACGTCACATTGAAAACTAACCAGCAACCAGCGTACCTTTCACATACATACCGACTACCGACATACATAAGACACGGTCAAATAATATTTATGTTTACATTTATCATCATGTCTCCACTCTAATTTGAACACATCACATGTAAAATATGGACAATCATATTTCAACATTCAACATTCAACTTGAACCTCTTCGATGTATAAAATAAATACAAAATCATTCTTAATCAATTGTGTGGAAAATGGAGAGACATTCGGATTTTTACATGCATTCAAAATTCAATATTCAAAATAAAATGGTCAATGTTAGTTTTGCAAAAGAGTCAAATAAAAACGCATGTCTGGAATCTAGAATCAAGAATCAAAAATAATAATAATGTAAAACACATGTGTACAGTATACAGTATACATAATACTAGTATGTGGATATCTTTAGGATTTAGGAAACATGAACTTGAGCACGTTGTTGATTCCTCTCTAACACTACACGCTATAATAATAAATGGTGAGATTGAATATAAACTGTAGTTTAATGGAAGTATAGATAAAAATTATCATCATGATAACAGTGATTGAGACTACAGGGTATACGATATACACATGCTTCACCACTCTACTTCTACATCACCTGGAATATGAGGAAAAGCAAAAGCTGTACTTTTTCTTTCTTTTTTCCTTTCTCTCTCTCTCGCTCTGTCTAAACAGAGGGTTTTTTCGTTTTCGCACCTGCTATTTAGTTCTCACGGACTGACTAGACTACAAGACGACTGCAAGACGTTATTAGAAAACGAGAAGACCATGGAAATGTGAAAGATTTTCAAGTCCAACCCTATCAGAAGGAGAAGTTGAAACAGAGTTCAACCAAAGTACACACATGTTAGCATGTACAATATATGTCCATATCTATATCTATAATCTATATATTCAGCATCCAGTATAGCCTGTAATATGGTATATGGAAAGACGAGATAGAGCACAGCTGTGTGCCAATGCATTGTACATTATATACTCTATACACTACATCACATGGAGGATGGTTCAATTACTGAATGTCGAATGTACAGTAAGTATAATAAGTACAAGTACGAGGAGTACAACTGAACTGGAGTGCAAGTACAAGTAAGCTCTGTATTTCTCTGGAAGAAGTACAAGAAGAAGAAGAAGAAGAAGAAAGAAAGAAAATATGGATATAAAATAAACATATATAATATATACATGCATGTATATACATGGTACGAAGAAGAAGGAGAAGGAAAAAGATAGAACAGAGACTTAGCAGCTGACACAATTTTTCCTACACAGATATATACATACACGCAACATTCGTATATATACATGTATATATATTTCTTGTGGTTCCTAATTTTTATACACATATGTATATATTATGCATGGACCAGTTGTTGAGTACTACCCGGTCAAAGCAGACATCAGACCGTGTATCACAGCATTAATAACGTGAGTCGAATTAGTTGGGATATGAAGGAATAACGAATCTTAAAACTCCAAACTCCATCACATCACATATGATCACCTTAGTTTTCTTTAAATCAAATACATACATGTAGATTACGGCTGCCATACGTCTATGCATACAATATACAATACACATAATATTGAATATGACTGGGAAGAGTGAATCAAACTGCCTAACGATAATAATAATAATAATAATAATAACTTGGACAGGTTCAATTTTTGAAATATCAAATATACAAATTCAAATAGTAGCAACAAGGAACAAGCAACCGTAGTGATAGTAATAATAATGGTAATAGTAAGTACAGTAGCATAAAACAAACCAAAGTGTGAAGTAAATACAATGAACATAACTCCATCACAGCATCAACAAATGAAGCATAGAGTAGGTATAAATATATTGTACTCTTACACATACACAATATACAATACACACGATATACGATAAACAATAAACAATAGCCAGTGTGTGTATAACGTACATATATAGCGTACAATGTATACGGAGCGAAGGCAGGAACGAACGACTAGGAATATTATTTTGAACGGAATAAAATCACGTAGTTGAGTAGAGAATCCAACGTTCAATTCGATAGATAAGGAGATGAACCGAGCACATGAATGTTGAATGTTTGAAAGGCATACAGAAAAAGAGAGAGATAGAGATAGAGAGAGAGGGGGGAAGATAAAGAAGACAAAGTAGAAGACTCCGAATAAGACTATGAAGTACGAAGAAGGAAGGAAAAAATCAAGAGAAAGAGAGAGCATCTTTAATAGCTACACTTTTCATGTACAAAATATACTGTACCTGTACACTGTACATTCTACATCCTATAATATTGACTACATATGTGTATATTATTGTACCCTATCTTTATTCTTTATACATGGAAGTAAGTCGGCCTCTGGAGTTTAAGACATAAGATAAAAGGGAGAAAGAAAGGCAGGGAGCAAGCGAGCGAACGGCAGGCAACAGGTAACAGGTGGGTATGAGTAAATTTGACGTGAGTTGAGGCGAAGATTAAACTTATCTTTGAAGCAGCTATTATGAATCTCTGGTTACCTCGCATAAAAAAATTAACCAGCTACTGTGTTACGACAGAGAAATAAAAAGGTAGTAGTGGTAGTAGTCATCGTCATCCTTGTTGTGTTGTTTTCGTAGTAGTAGAAGTACAAGTAGTAGTGGTAGTGGTAGTCAATGTTTCATGAACAAGCAAGATAAACCAGTAAGCCAACCTAGAGAAAAAGGAGAAGAAGAAAAAGAAGAAGATCTTCTAAAAGGGAAGATCATCTCACATCTCACACATACGTGTATGTGTCTGCATGTATATAATATATATATGTGTGCCTGTACTGATTCAATATTGGACTCTATCTCTCTCTCTCTCTCTGTACAATTTTCTCCCTCCCTTTCTCCCTCTATTTTAGTCTACACACTAGACACTAGACACACAATATTCAGGCAACTGAACAACCTAGTGGCAACAAGTAGATAGCATCCAAGTGTATTTACTTGATCTACGACGCCAGGAGCTAGTTACCAACTTGGTACCCGAATCCACTCGCACATGATCATCATCATTATAAATGTATGTACATATCATGTTCCCTTTTGTACATCCAATAGTGTATGGCTGTATGGCGTATGGATACATGTACAATGTACATCGACTTGATTTATTTATGTATTCATATTTTTGTCTATATTATTCAAAGATGAGTTTTGTAGTGTAATGTAGAACGGTGGAATATTTTCAGGAAATTTTTAATTCACCTTGTACCTTGTACGAAGTTTGTAGTGTGTACCAGATAGAAGAACGAGCATAAACTTAAGATCAATATAAGCTATTGTTGTGGGAAACCAAATCCACCTCATCTATCTTCATCGTTTATTTCAATTCTAATGATATGGAGTATGATAATTTGTGTACTCATTCACATTTTACTTTGAAACAAGTAAATCCCAATTAAATTTCCAGCTCCATGCACTACTCTCTTCTGTGACCATGGTTTGTCGTTGTGTTGTGTTGATTATGGTAAATACTGCTAAAGATTGACTAGACTGAATGACTGAATTGATGAAAAGATTTTGAACGAGGATTCAAAAAAGTACAGTAGTAAATATCGGAATAGAGCCTAAATTTTCTTTTTAGATACATTGAAACATTTTATAAGTACATCTATGGGTGCTAACTTATCCGCATTATAGATATATATTAGGTACATGTTATATATTATACGGGTTAAGACACTATTGTAAATTGTATGGAAAGCGAGTAAGAATAAGAATCTATATTGAAGAATATACAACGTACAACGTATATACAACATAGAGTCTGACGTCTGACAATGAAATCAAGTTTCAAAATACACCTAAAATGTTCCACAATTTCCATTCCATTCCACTCCATTCATGTACAATGTGGCAAGTAGCAAGTATACGCACAAATAAGTAAAGGAATGAAAAGTATTACATGCATGTGCAATCTACAGTTCTACAGTGTATTTTGTATGTTCAATGTTCATTGTACACGTAAAAGATGAACGAGCAAATCTTTGGAATACAAATTGTACTATATGAATGGAAGTTCTTGTGTACAAATACACAGACATGTACAGAGGTACATTATCATCGTCGTCATCATCATCATTATCATTACCATCATACACATCTATGCAAGCTACTCATTCATTCATTCAATTGTATTTCGTATTCATTCATAAACTTGGTAAGCTCCTTTTGTTGTAGACCCAGGAACGTAGATTCACTCACAAACACATAGACATACACACACACACACATACATACACAGAAAGTCTCAAGTCTTGTACTCTAACAAAATATCTACAATCTACATACCAGATATTAGATATTAGATACATATAGCTTTTACTACGCACAAATTATACTACATCTACATAAGTATAGGCGAGTTCACGTACATCCATAATTTTACATAGAATACTTTTCAGCGGCAGCAGGTACAACCCCTGTCACTTTTCCACATTAGCCGTTCATAATTTAAACCACGTACATATACATAGCTGTAATCTATAGTATACGCAATATCAATATCAATATATCAATACACCAATATATCAAATCACAATTATATAAATGTATATTCTTACAAGTATAACCTGTAAATCGTTGTACTGCGTACACACTACACACCATACATCTACAACTTTTGACTTTTATTTCTGTACTTTTCTTTTATGCCCCAAGTACCAATTTATTTTTTTTAATCAGCTAACACTGTCCAAGAGGAGAATGGAAGATTAATAAACAAAATTTTCATTCAAAGGTGGCTGAGGAAACAGATGAGAGAATAAACGTAAAACGAAAACCAGAGCCCAACTACACATTCCGTCATTTTAAGGAAATAGTTCATGTAATTATTAAAATTAATTTAGAGGGCTCAATTTTTAGCCTCACTCATCCCTGGTAATAACAAAATTGGTTAGTTTGTGAACAAACAAAGTAACAAGGTTTTATACAAAAATGAATAAGGGACTTTGAATTCCAATCATAAGCCAATCAAAATTGTTTCCATTACAACACGCTATCTCTGTTACCTACAACCTATATACAGCAACAATTATATAGGTACGTGTAAGTACAGGTAAAACAAACAACTCGACTCACCCGTTTCTAAACTGTGTATTTGTATAACTTGTGTTTCATACTTCATACAGAGCAAATAAAGGATAAACGATTTCCCTGAAAAAAAACGTACAGCTTCTTATTCTTCTGGAATGTTTTTCCAAGCATATAATAAAATCAAAAAAAGAAAAAACTATTTTACATTTATGATTTTTTTTATGTAGAATTTAGAATGAATGACGAACCTTTTCTACAGTGATGCAAGAACATGTACAATGTATAAAATATCTTACATGTCATGTGTATATTTATCCTGCTTCTGACGCATTGTAAATGTATATACAATATACAGTACAGTAGGTTATCTGAGTGTTTTGTGTGGGTGGAAACGTAATGATGAAACTATGAACTTGGAACTTGGACCAGGTCAGCAAAAAAAGAGCATACGAAATATCGTACGAAAGGGACAGAGATGATTTTGACCTGTCTCATATCTCGTCATTTGGATCAACCAAGAGAGAAGTGAGAGGGTATAGAAGAGAATATAGAATAGAAGCAAATCATGGGGAAGGACGGACGGAAGAGAAGACCCATGAGTGCAAATGACATGGATAACAATGACCCTACATGTGTGCATGTATGCAACAGAGTTGTTGGACAATAATAATAATCCAAGAACTGTTACCATATGTATGCATATATCTAGAATCTAGAATCTAGACAATTCTAATATTTCTGTACATGTACCTGCACACTACACACATCATGGAATATGATGACTTTTTGGGGTAGATGGAAGGTAAAAGATAGCATATACACATGCATGTAAGGATATGTACACAATATGCATTTATTGGAAGGTACTGTGAAGCAAGAGTAAAGAGCAAGAGCAAAACCATCAAAAATCTATCTAGCCATTCATCTTCATCTATTTCATATCCATTCACATCTCAAATCAGCGTCATAATACATACAACACAATGGACATGGCTTATATTTTGTTTGTTTACAGGTCTGTCAAAAAGTCATGGTTTAGACAATTCAAGTACAGGTGTTACGAGAGATAGGAACTTCTGCTACCCTCGCTGCGACAGAAGAATAGCTTTGGACAAATAGTTTGGTTTCGTTTGTTCCTAACTTCTTTTTTCCCTCTCTTCTCCTTCTCCTTCTCCTTCTTCTTCGACTTCTTGTTTTCCCTCTCCTTTTTCTATTACTTCCACCTCTCTGTACATTATTACATGAGCACAAAAGTACGACATCGTATTCGTATTCGTATTCCTATTTACAGCACACATACTTATATACATGTATAATGTATACATACACTACCCACTACACACGCATTTTTATTTTGTCTATTTTTCTGTCTGTTTTAATAGAAAAACTTCTTGTACAAGTACAAATTCGATATCCATTCATCCTTCCATACATACACACACTGCACTCATACATACATACAAGCATACATAGTTCTGGCCTATTCAAATAGATTCGAGTCATGAGTAACCATGAGTTGTTCAGTCTTCAGTCCCATGAACTTTACTACACAACTACATATACATACACGTTTATTGATACTGAACACTAAAGAATAAGAATAAGAATAAATGTGTTCGCAGGTAGCCGGGTTTTCACCGCTTGACTTGACTTACTTGATCTTTTCAATATTTGCTCTATTGATACTACCTCCCTTCTCTCTTTCTCTCTTCTTCTCGTCTTCCTTACTTTTACGTTCAACCAGCTTTTAATAAATTTTAAGAATTTTGTATGAACTACATGTGACAATGAGGAAACACAGAGAAAGTATAATAGGAACCTGCAAATGAGAGACAGAAATTGAGAAGACGAAGAAGAAGAAAAACTGTGTTGGGAGCTGGGAGCTGGGACGAGAGCAGGTGCAAATCAAGTCAAGGGATTACACTACATGATTATTATTCCTACTTTTATAAAGTTTACATTCAACTTTTTTTTCCCTATCAATTCAACTTATCAATTCAAAACCTTTATCAGCAAGAGCTTGTACAATGCGCAACATATACGATTCACAATGGACACTACACATTGTACACTGTACACCCACATATCAATGGGATACAGAAATATGTGTACACATAAAATTTCCTTAGTTTTCTTCCAAAGATTGATAGCAGTATTTATCTCCATCCGTATCTCAAAAATATTTTTGAACTTGAGTCAGATTCAATTGTGTGTGCTGCGTATACATACAAATATGAGAATTTTATACTACCCTGTACTGATATATACTAATAAAGTACTCTATGAAAACTGGAAACTTTGAAACTTTAGTTCCTCTTATAAATAACAAGAGTTTTTGTCATAACTTTATTTACAAGTCTTTGCTAGCTTGAAAAAAACAGAACAAATATTTATAATGTTGAATAACTAAAAATTCATCTCCACTTAATCAAAGAAGAAAAAAAGGGAGGACGAATTATAAATCTCACTCAAATTAAAATGGTAAATAAAGAGCGAGTTATTGAGGGTAATAATAATTATAATAATGTTTAATATTATTACAACAAATCGTTACAGTTGTTTGACACGAAACTGTATAAACATACACATTACACACGAAGACTGGTACAATGTCAGGAGTCTGTATATTTATTTACCTGGCATAATGATTCGAATGCTGACAAGAATTTAAACATGTATAATGTATACACAATACATATAAATCGAAAGAGAGGAAAGGTGATAAAAATAAGGTAGATCCCAGTCTTATGGCGTCATTTCACTTCATCGTCACTAAGTGACCATCAAATTGAGTAGGAGAGAGAGAGAGAAAGACGGAGACTAAAAATGAGAAAACTCCTTGTTTAGATGTAATAATAACCAATTCTACTGTGTTATGTATTACGTATTATGTATATTGTTTATATCTATTCAGCAACTGAAAATGTACAGCTACAGACATAAAGATAAGGACAAACACGACTACCATTTTACAATGAGAAGGAGAAAAGAGTAAGTGAGTGAGTGAGTGAGTGAGAGTTTTATTTTATGCTAATACTGAATAATGTACTCATAATATGTCAGACGAAGTGATGATGACTACAAATGGTGCTGGACGGCTTGAAAAACTTTCAAAATGACGTTTATTTGCATTTCTAACTCATAATAAGTTTGAAGGAAACGAAAGGTTAAGACTTGATATATACATACGTCAATTACACATGTCGTCTCTGGCTCAAAGCTCAAAGTAATAGGTAAAAGAGAAAGAAAAAGAAGGAGACGGATAGGGAGAAGGAGAGAACATACACTTTTAGAAAAGCAAAAATACACCATAGTTGCAGACATATCTACTCTATATTATTACACCGATTTAGAGTACCATTAACTATTAAATCTTGCCACCTAGAAAAACTAACCTCGCTTCTTACCTAAATAAGTAAATGCACACCTTGCATGAACCTATGAACAACTCGCTCTCTTTTATAATGGAACGTAATGCACTACCGGCTTCCGAATCCCATGAAAATACAACATTATTTTATCGTTATGAGACTTTCACAGGCGAAAAAAAGAGTTCAAGTTTATTTTTGGGACTGTAAAAAGTAAAAAGCGTAAAAAGTAAAGAGTAAAGGGTGAGAGAACAGTTAGGATATCAGTAGCTATTCTATCAAGGTAAAATGAATAATACATGAAACTTTTTTTTCTTGCTTTTTTCCCTCTCTAATACCACACATTTTTAGAAACTCTCTAAAGAAAACATAAAAAAATTCTCTCCTCCATATTCATAATCATGATTATGCTCCGTAAAACTACCACCAAATACCAAAAACCGAATACCAAATTCCAAAAACCAATTATTATTACTATTATTATTATTATTATTAAAAACCCTCACCTTAGCAAAACAGGAGGAAGTGATTACAAAAAAACCATCACTCTCCGGCTTCTACTATGCTGAATACTGAATTTCGTAACCCGATCAACTACACAAGCACAAAAAAATGGACGTGAAACATCATATTATACACATACATATGTGTACAGTGTACAGTGTACACACAAATAATAATAATAACTGTAGTTGGGGGGGAAAAACATTTCCTTTAACATATTACGCAACAGTTTAAGGTTTCATAATGACATTTCTTTTCTTTGCATCAATGTTTTAAACCTGATATTTTGAAGGATAAAGTAGCATAAATGATATAAATCCCATCATACGCACATTATTTTATTCAAACGTAATAGATCATCGACCATTAAAATTACTTGTATTCGTATTCGTATACACACACACTCAATCAATATTCAATATCCGTGTTACTTTATACTGGTTAATCTTTGAATTTTTCCATACCACATATTACGTGCGTAAGATGGACAGGCTAATTTTTTAAATAAATAAATAAAAAATAAATAAGTCGAAGTAACCTATTTTAAATACTACATTGTTAAGGATGTATCAGTGATACGCAATTCTGATGCAATTACGAAATCACCCCCAAAACAATATAAGCCCCATTATCATCATCATCATCGTCGCCGTTGTTCTCGTCGTCAGTGTACTTTTCGTTCAAACTGAAACGTAGATTCAAAATGCATACACATGAAAAATATATCTACCATACACCATACACATATCTAACGACACATCATGTGCCAATAAACTTGTTACTCGCCTTTTCCTTCAAGAATCACATGCAACTCATTCGACCAGAGTACATGGTACATACAACATAAAATTTCATAAGGACAGCAATACATCTACGCTTAACTGACACCATCAAACAGAACATATCAAATATTATGCATCTACTCTGAACAGGTAAAATGTGTATACATAATATACATGTTCCACGTATTATGTATACGCATTTACGTGTGCATTGCATATGTTTCATGTTGAACTTATAAGTTTTTTAATACTCATCACAATAGAATTACGTGTGTGACAGCACACAAACTTGAGGCACAAAACGGAAGGCCGTGAAATCCGGGACAAAAGAGGAAATAAAGAGAGAACTAATAACAAAGAAGAAAAGGAGTACCTATGTGTAATGTGTATTGGATATAGAATACAGAGTGTAGAGCTGTTATGCATGACGATTATGTAAAAATACAGAGAGAGAGAGAGAATCAGTAATCAGCAAGTATGTTGACTGTCGATTGTCGATAGTAAACCAACTCAATGACCAATAAACAATCGATGACAATAATTTGAATAATTTGAAATGAAAAAATAATTTCAAAATACGTGTACAAAAGACAAAGAAATTAAAAACCAATAGGAAAGACAACCACAGAAAATGAGAGACGAAGACGAGAGAGACGTTTTGATATAGAGAGAGAAGAATAAAGCGTTAAGTCGTAGTCGTAGTATAGTAGCAGTATTATGTATTATGTAGCAGGAGAAGCAGCAACAGCATATAGAATGAATTATATCCTGCAAAACAAATCATGAAACTTGACTTTATACTGCCCAAAGAAATTGAAGATGGAACAAACGGATTATATAGATCTCAGATCTCAGAGATGAGATGAGAGAGAGAGAGAGAGACTTCTTTGAGAATAGGATGATGCGTTGTGTATTGTGTACATGCATAGACTCTGAATAACACTTGGATGGAAGATTGAAGAGAACACAAGAGATGAGAAGAGACGAGAAGACGTAGACGTAGTTTGTAGTTGTAGTAGAATGTAAAGATACATGAACAGGCAGAAAAAGTTTTTGAGAGAGAGGGAGAGAGAGAGAGAGAGAGAGAGAGAGAGAGAGAGACCGAAGTAGAAGAAAAACAAGTAGACGAAGTAGTCATAGTATATAGAAGAGGTAGAATACAACTACGACTACGACTACAACTACGAAGAAGAAGAATAGAAGAGGAGGAGGAGAGAGGGAAAAAATCGAAGAAACTGGATGAAAGAGCATGTGATCAAGAAGACGAAAGCTTTTTTTCATTCATAAAATATAACAGCAGTCCACATCACATTCACTAGCCATTTGCAGGTAGAAGAAGCTCCAAACAACACTCACATACATTCAGTCTCAGTCTTCTCGCAAACATCCACACGCATCTATATAACTACTCGCTGGCTCGTACAACGGTTTCCCAATACAACCTTCCTTCTTCATCCATCCATCCATCCATCCATCCATAAATCTATATAGGAAAAAGGTGTACACTTTTATCCGAACAGAGTAACAGAAAGAGAGATCTTAAGTACTCTTCTTACTCTTACATGTACAACTAAACCAAACCAAACCAAACCAAACCAACAAACTTGCATACAGCACATGTTGTTCCAGCCAAATTGAGAAAGAGAGAGAGAGAGAGCGAGTATAAAAACGAAATTGTACCAGATAGGTGTGTTTCTCCCGGTAAAACACATTAAGTATCTTCTACTATATCTTCTTCCAAACCATAATAATAACAACATACAACATAGTGAGTGAATAAGAAAGAACGAGACAGAGAGTGAGAGCATATACTAGAAACTAGAAAAGTTCTACGTTACTACATTGTCCATTTCGGACAATCATTCTTCACACACACCATTAAGAACTTCCCTTCCTTCCTTTCCATCTCCTCATTACGTACTTACGTACACAACACACATATATATTTATATATATATACTTACTCACTTGCAGTACATATATATATATATATCTATACCACCATCCATAGTCAACAACAGAAAAGGTAAAACAACTAACAATACATATAATATAGGTAGATATAGATATATAAGATATATACAAGGCTTGCCGTGGCCAAACCTCCAAAAAACAGTCTCTCGCTTACCAACCTAACCTAACGACAAGTACCCTCAAATATACATCTACATAGGCATAGAGAATACAGAGACAGAGAGTAAAAGAAGAGCCAAGCTAGAAAAATTGACTAGATTCTAGATTTGGGTGCTTCTTGGGTCTTCTGTCGACAAGCCATCCACCATCCAGTCAGCCAGCCAGCTAGCTTACCTTCGACTTCCATCATAAGAAGAAGAAAAACTATCTACGACTGAACTGCTGACAATTATAATACAACACAACGCCATATGTACGGCGTAGGCGACTCTCTGTTTATTCTTCATACTTTATAGTGAACTTACAAGTTAAACCCTTCAAAGAGTGAGAGAAGAAAGAGAGAGAGAGAGAGAGAGCGAGTAAAGTGCACCGCATTAAAGTTGACGGTAATCGTGCTGTAGTAGTAATTGAGCCGGCCCTCAAAGTTTTCATTCAGTTTTCTCATAGAAACCTTCCGATCAACACCAAACACGTGCTCTGCCTTCATCTTTCTAAATATTATTGAAAGCGGAAGACCAAGACCAAAAATAATAAAAGAAATTTTAAAAAATTGGAGAATTCCATATTGCATTAACTGTTTCCTCTCTACAGTTTTTTTTGTTGGATTTATCTAGTTTCTACTACGTACAATCACAACACAATCACAATTTCAATAGAAATATTTGTCAATTACAAATTCTTTTCTTATTTACTGTTTACTATTACTATTTACTCTGGTTCATCCTGTCCACCGTCGATGTTTGTGCGTCTGGACATTTGACATTGTGGATTTTGGATTGTGGACTTTGTGCAAGTTAAATAATCGTATAATCTGTAGTTCAAAATAAAATAGCTTTCTCATATCCACTTGGACATCATCTATATTCTACATGATAAATAATAAAAATATTATGTGATACATGGTGAGAATGAAACTGTACACGTGAAAACCTTTTCAACAAAAGTGAAATTAACAAATAAACGGATCAAGGATCAATAATCAATACTAAATGCTCAATACTCCACATACATTCTAAAATTCAAACTACAATGTTTCAAGTGCTTGAAAGAATATAAAAGTTTCTTATATGTTATCATTTATCATACTATTTCTTTAAAAACCCAAATCAGTGAGTTATTATTATTTTAGTGCACGATACATCATTACACATGGACTTGAAAAAATAGTGATTCCTAGAATGGACCAAAAATGAATAGGCTTTTCCAACAAAGTGTGACTACTAGAACTCTTTCACACATTTCCGCATTTTTCATCCTGTGTCTCACTCAAATCCAACCGTATATTGGAACAACGAGTGCCTTCCATCTATTGCACCACACTACCACATCTAATCTTCCATACAGAATAATTTACGCCAACGGGGTAAGATACATGAATCATGATAATCGATAATAATATAAAATATAAAGTAAGATAAAATACAACGTTTAAATTTAATTCAATGCACAATACCTCTTACCTAACCTAACATATAATACAATGCAACATACAATGTCTTTGAAATCTACAACGCAAAATGTGCCAACTGACACTCTACATTGTACACTGTACTATGAAAGTACAGGCTAAACTACGCATAAACAAATCTGTTTGTAAATAGGCTACGCTGAAAGACTGAAAAGGTTTTCTTTTTTACCGTTTTTTAGTGAAATGGCGTGTCATTAACATTATAGAGATAAGCCAGAGTACGTGTACATTGGACATATGCGTATTTAGTATTTAGTTGTGCGTAAACTTGAAGGAAATTAATAAGGCTCGTAATTCATTCATTCATTCATTCATTCATTCATTCATGTCAACGCTAATATCATTATTATTATTATACAGCAATGAGTGAACAAATGAACAAATAAAATGTTAAGGATTATCTGTTCCCCATGCATAATAAAATTATAAGCTGTAAATCGTCACTTTCACTCTTGAGCAGTGGACCACGCAATAATTGAGGACTTTTCAAGTCTACCCTTTGTGTTTTGTGTACAATAATTTTTGAAAACCACACACAAAGACAGATACGCATAGATAGTAGATATACTGGATACATACACTCTTCAATATATACTCTATAAAATATAATAGGATGATGATGCACAAGAATCTCCCACGCATACATAAACTCACATAAAAATATACGTTCATCATCATACATTGTACGTTATAAAGTGCATACTGTATACTATACACACAATGTAATTGATAAGACAATAATGGTGTCGTAAGCTGTGAGTGATTACTAATGTTTGGTTATTAGCATAATATATAATACGAAAAAGGCAAACTCTCTTAAACACAACACAAATGTGAGCGTATTACAGTGAGGAAAGGAGAAACATGATCAAGCAGTTAAGAGTTGTTTTGTACTAAAATACAAAGTAAGGAATTATTACGCTATATCTACTTCCCACGTTCATTAATCCATTGATTCATTCAGTTAGTTAAAACAATACTATAAAGCACTCCACTTGACTTTCAACTAATATTTACGCATAATATTTTATTATGGCTGCAACGACAAACTTTTGGATTTTAAATGCATTTTAATATTTACTTTAGCTGATTTTTAACCCAACAAGAGGAAAAGTATAATAATATCATATTATTCACTATTTATTATTGATCCCTTCAAGTTGCTTATCCAACAATTCAATCAGGTGTTTCTCAATGATTTGTAGTTAACCTTTGTTGATATCTACTTTCCTCTGTACATTGTATTCTGTGCACTGTATACTTTATGATATGATAAATAATCAAGATGTAATGGAGATGAAGTGAATTCAAGTAAATGAGCCGACTACCATCCACTACTCCATTTATATTCATTCATCCATTTGAAAACAGAGTTAGCTAATCAAGATTTTTTCCCTCTCAACTGTCCCTTACATCGTAAAAACACTAGACAAAACTACATTGCACTGTGCTGTATGATTTATTTTGATCCTCTTCTATTACTTCTCAACAGCCATGTAATACGTACATATAATAGACTTTTTGCATTTTCTCTTGCAGTATGCACAGAAAAACTTATCCAAATTTATAAGCTCCAACAAATCACTATCATAGATAATACATATTAACAATCTCAAAACTCTGTACATATGACTGGCCGGAGCTTCTAAATTTTTCATCATAAGCTTTAAGCGAAAACAATAACTCAAAGCATTGTCTAATATATAGAGTTGTAATCTCTTTGTGTACTCTGTACTTTGTATACTTCTCATTAATCCTCAACCTACACGGTTGTATGGCCAATTATAGAAAATCATAAGTCATAATATGTCATGATTACACATCCTCATGAACTTTTACCATAACACATACATGTCCATTAAAAATCAAGAGAAAATGACCATAGTCCGGCTGCAGAGTGTACAAGAATCAAAAAAATACAGACAATAGACATATCACATTGCCGCAACCTTCATTTTAATTAGTCATATATTTCTTCTTCCTCTCCTACTTCATCCTAGCCAGTACCAGTAGAATTAGATATTTCTCTTTCTCTTGCTATCAATTTGAAACCCCTTTGGATTCTTCTATACTTCTCAGTAGATTAATGTACAGTTGATACCTAAAATAATGTGTACATTAGACAATGTACACTGTACACACAACAAATATGATGCGAGAATGCATAGACATATGCATAGCCACATCAAAATTTTCCATTCATTCATTCATTTTCCTTCTCTTTATTAAATGAGTTTGAAAAAATGATTTTAAAATGAGGGTTTCTGATTATATTACATGTACTGTATAAGCAAAAACAACCAAATAAAAATAAACTATGAACTTGAAAAATTCATCATAAAACTATTTACGTCTTCATAAGTACAAACAGCACTGTTCTGTATAATACAGACAAATAGACTGTAAAACTTTGTTCAGTTGGTAAATAAACAAGTACTTATTATTTTGTTTTTGTTTTGAATTGATTCAGATGACTGAAGACACATTACCCGAGTGTGGAAAGATGGCTGTTTGTAATAAAGTAGACACATATGACAAACCATGGATTGAAAAACAATGCAAATGTCCACCAAATACGTCCTCTTGCTCCACATCTGTTCATTCTAATGATGGACATACAATTACAGACAAAACTCGTCATTATAAGGTATACAGTTGTCACAAAATTGGAACAAAATCATGTTATTCGTTACCTTTCAAAATCCAACAACTAACATAACTGTATGCAATGTCAATGTGATTTTTTTGAAATTTAAAAGATTGAAAAAACTAAACTGTTTTCTTCCCATTTTTTCACTTTTTAGTTGTGCGAGCCTGTGAGGAAACTCGCCAAATGTAGATATTTTCGTGACATTACATGGACACTGGTGACCAAGGGAGATAATCTAACTCAACAAATAGTACATTGCCAATGTCCAAAAGACTCCGTAGCATATATGATAAAAAGACAAGCATATCATACAGAAGAAGACAACGAAATTGGCTTCAAGTACTCTTTCGCCTGTAGTCCTCAAACTGTAAGTTTTAAAAACCAAACAGTAGTATTCTTTAAAATTACTTTACGAATTTATCAATTAAACTCCGTTAAAACTAAACAACATTTGGAGTAAACCATTTTAAAAACAATTTAAATCTTCAAAACTTAAGAGTTCAAATTCTTTATAAAAAAAATAACATTGTACATGTTGTTCAAAGTGTGTAAACACGTTTATGAAGAGTTTATACTTTACACCTTAATTAGAAAATGTGTGCAATTTTCCTGTTTATCATTGTACAAATTCTCTATATGTTCCCTGAACCTAAGTTTTATACATATTACGTATATGTGTCGACTACAGTAGTAACATATTATAGCAATCATAAGAAAACACTAGATGAATGAAAGATACAATCAAAATGTTGAAAACACGTGTCTTGACGTATCTTTATTTTTTGATTTTTTTTTACAGAGAGTTTTATGTCAGCGGAAAGACCCCTGCAGGCTCTTTACAGTTAAAAAAAGATCTAATATCACAGAAGTGAATACAAGTACTCTGTGCCAATGTCCACGAGGTTTTACATGTCCCAGTCATCATTCCGATACAGGTGCCATTGCGGGTAAATTTTACCCAGAAAATATGCTTCGGACGTTTTCTGGCTACTGTGTATAGCCTTCACTTGTCCTCGTTGTCGTCGTTGTCTTCTTCCCTGTGCTACAACCATTTACTACTACGTATATTCATTATCATCATCCACCTCCCTGTCTGACTGTGCCCTTCATCCCCATCTCACCACCCCCTCTCTCTTTCTAAGTTTCCACTATCAAAAAAAACGAAAGAATGAAACTGAAAACTGAGTCGACTCGACAACCTTTTTATATTATGAAGAAGAAAAAGTAGTAGTAGAAGTACCAGTATAAGCAAATGAAGTAGAGAGAGAAAGAAAAAAAACCAGATAATAATGTTATGATGCCATGATATCTAGAAATATAATGAGGTGCTCGATAGAACTTCGGGTATGGAAGGAATAAGACGAAGAAGAAGTAGAAGAAGGAGAAGAAACTTGAAGAGCTGAACACCTGGTCAACAATCCTAGTACTACTATTACTACTCTAAAACCAAACTACGTCAAGACAAACAGGGGACAAACAAGTAACACTACACACATGCTTATATATATCCATCGAACTCCATACTCTACACTCTATATGTACTTTCAACACAGAGACACAATATGTATGTATCTAAACACATATACACTAGTTCTCAGTTCTCAGTACACACGCAAATGGATCATCAACATGATGCAGACCTTACAAATGAAATACACGAGAAAAATAAGTCCACATTTGACCTAGTAGTAGTAGTAGTAGTAGTAGTAGCAGTAATAATGTTGGTTGTGCTATAACTACCAAGGAGCAACAACTCCGCCAGATGAATTCCCATGGACATGGACAGACTTGAACTTCTTTCGCTAAAAGGAACAGACGGATTTCCATACACATGACACACAATAAGCACTTCCCTATATTATACTCTCCCATTCACTCATTCACTCTCCAGAAAACGGAAGAAAACAAACTTGAACAAGAAAGAGAGAGAGAGAGCGAGACGAACCCAAAGTACAATCATTACAAAAACAAATCAACTACAAACTACTACTCCCCTCTTCATATTTTTTTTTAAAAAAAAAGAAGATAATCATTTAAATTGTAGTCATCTTTTCAACTAATATAGATGCACGTACACGTGCACGTTATCATTATTATTACATAGTCTACATATGTATATCACATGTATACATATATACTATATACCTATAAATGTTATTATTATTATGCAATATAATTTTGTTGTTGTTGTTGTTTTTTTTAACTAAAAGTAATCTTTGAGCAATTAATTATCAGTATAGACAACAGCACTTAATCGCTGCTACATATACATAATTAATTGTTCTACTATAGACAAAACCATTTATAAAACC
>JAQGBH010002206.1:0-25834 GCA_034698265.1 Sminthurinus aureus | reverse complement strand
ATTTTCATATTTGTTATGTTTTGAACAAACAACTAATCATACCAAACTTGATTTTCCTAAAATTTTCCACCTCTGTATTATTGTATTTTGACAAATCCTACACACGTTATATCGGTAAAAGTGGTGGACACTGTGATTTGTAGGATGTAGGTTGTAGGTGCACTTGTCCAAACAAATATAAAATATATTGATAATGTATAACGTGTGTGCTTCCATGAATATATATATGAAACATATTAATGTGTCATATGGTATGAAATCTGTAATCAGTTTAAAAGCAAAAAATACATCAAAGATTAGTAAATTATATCCAAGAAATTTTGATGACTATCCTTGTTATATTGTCATTTTTATAATAATAACCTCTGAAATCTTTGAGTTCCTTGATTTACAAATCAAACTATAATACACTCATGCAACTTTACATTAAATTACTATAACATATTATTATACATTTATGTACTATATTATGATATCGAGATGTTTCTACAAAACAAATTTAGAATAATGTATTTTTATTATGACCATATAATATATTATAATGTTACACATGAAAAAGAAGTACTACGAACAAAACGGACAACACAATATATATATACTAATACCGAAATTACATAAAATTCATTACAATTTTATTCAAAACTTTTGTACCGTCTTGATTATTATTATTATTATTAGAGCCTATAAAAACCGATTATAATATGTATACAGACTCTATAATAATAAATGTTACTGCCGTGAACAAGCAAACAAAAATAAAATAAAAATTGTTGATATTCAGTCTTTCTGAATAATTTGTTAAAAGTTTGTCTGTTGCGTATTGTGGATTAAGTATTGTATTATATTATATCCTTTTATGCATAAAAAACTTATAAATACATGTTTCAGAAGTTTTCTGTGTATGGACATGAAGTACTCATTGCTGGTTTTACTACGCTGGTTTGTGTGTGTGTATGTGTATAGTTTTGGTACTAGGTTTGCGTACATGTGAGAGATTCTAATGATCATACAATGCTTGTTTCTAGGGATGTCCATACAAAATTCAAAAACTATAACATTGTTCATCTATACTTGGCCAGTCGACAATTCCTGTAGTAAAAGTAACATCTAGATATGATATTATGTTGCACAGTGTATGAACTGTGGTGGTTTTAGTTGGCTGACAGTAGATTTTAGTGTGTAGTGCGGGTTGTAATTGTACATATATAGGTAGGTAGAAAGAGAATCTTACTGTCAGTCTCAGCGATGCATTTCATCCACGTAACAACAATAATAATACTGTATGGATGAATGTATGTATTCTGTGGCATGTTGTATGCACTATACAGTGTACAGATGATATGATACAGGTTTGTCTAGTTCTCTCTGTGTGTGTATGTTAACAAAGAATGGGAATTCGAGCGACCGATGTCTACTGCTCTTCTACCAATCTACTCTGCACTTTATTCACATCCACCCCTTTTGAGTTTGAGTTTTGGGTGGTGGAATATTTTGGATGAAGTTGGAAGGAAAACTTTAGAGAGGCCCTTTATGGATTTCTGTACACCGGACCCAGTCTACCTTAGCTTACAGAACCATACAGAATTCACATTCATGTTGTAGTCAAGTCGGCAAGGAAAGAAATATAGGTACGTATCCACAAGTACGTATAGAATAAACACACACACACACCAAACTTTTGTTAAATTCCGCACCTGTGCCTTTTTCGTTCATAGAACCATTATTCTATCCAAAAATCTGATACATCGATAAAGTCTTCCATGTCATTTTGACATCTCTCCCTAGAATTCAACTAAGGATTATATTTCCATAATCTACAAATAATTTACATGCTAGATCTTTGTACAGATTTATTAATTATTGCAGTGAGGATATTTGTTTTGGTTTTACCATAGTTCAACTATATAAACAGTTATGAAAAAACGAGTTTTTTTCCCTAAATTCCTTCATTTTTCTAACTTTGAGTGCAAATTCAACTTCAGTTTTTAAAATAAGGATTTCAGCACAAGTGTACTTACTCCGAATATTGAATCCCATAAAAAGTAAGAGATTCTTGATATACAGTGAACAACCATTGACGTTTTAAAGGTGATCATAGTGGAAGAAATAGTTGAAGAAGAAACGAACTAAATGAATTTTTCTCATTGGATTTGAATATTTGCGTTTTAACCAAATACTGTATTCAACACGAGGATTGTATTTCGGATTTCCATTGCAAAACTCAAAGATACCAGGAATTGTTAAAGAACCAGTGAAATTTTACCTCTTCTTATATTCTGAACCACAATAAAGAAGGTAAGTATACATTCTTTAAAATTTTCAACTGTACTTGCATAATTGATCAAGGGGAAAAACAAACAGTTCCGATGTTTTAGGAACCTCATAGCTCGTAGTAACATGGTCTACGTACACGCTACACGCACAGTGTGTAGAGTGTAGAGAATATGCGTGTGTATGAAAATAATGAATTCTAACGTAATGTGACGAACTTCCCCATGCAAAAATAAAAAAGTTCAGCTCCTTTAGTCAAACTCCGCTTAAATATCAGAGTGTTTTATTAGTATAGAGTGATGACCCAGAGGAAGAGAATTTAAAAAGTTAATGGACTTTGAATTCTGAAGACGGGCATCATTAATTATGTATTGTGCTGTGTGTAGAGTGTGGACGATGTGTGGACGTGAATGGAAATATAAAGAGTATATTCTATGTTTTTGCCAAGTATATATTATACCTGACATGTAAGAGACATGATGCATTTCAAGTATTTGTACTTGTGTAACATATAGAATTATATCTTTGATGTTTTGCATTTCAGTCGTCACACGTACAATGTAAACAAACCATTGTATATTATTTAAATACATTATTTGATAGACGAAGGGGAAAAAGTTAACAGTTTAAATAATTGAAAGATGATTGACAGACTTTTTTGCTCACATATCCTCGTCTCTACTAAACAATAATTACATAATGTAGCAACGGAATCATGCGAACTTTTTTCTGCTAGTTACAGATAGAAGTACGTAGTATGTAGTATAGAGTATAGTGTTTCTTACTCTCGAACTAAAATCGAATTGCTTATCAAGACTTGAGACATACCAGGATTCTACAATGCTTTTGTGTGCATGTACATATTGCACATGATACAAAATGCACTCGTATGCTGGTGTTTTTTTTTACTACAACAATGTTATGAAGTCATTTGATGTGGATTTGTTTAAAAGCTTTATGTACAAAAGTAAATGAATCATTTAGTGAGAGGATGCATTTAAAAATTGCAATAGAATATACCGGCAAATCTCTTTTTCGCATTCTCGAGATGAATTCTTACTTTTGTATCTTCTTCTTTTTCTCCTTTTCTTTTTCCTTTTCAATGCATTGACAATGTCTAGAAATATGTGTGTAACTCATCTGTGGTGACAACTGACAACACAAGAGTATCATGCTGTGCTGTGCGCTATATTTTTTCATATATTTCCTATGTTTTTGTATAACTTTTAAAACTTTGTCACTTTTATACCTCCTAAAATAAATATTTTGTCAACAACTATTTGAATGCAAAGAATAAAAATGATTACAAGTTTCAAGACTAAAACAGGAGAAACCGATAGAGGAAAAAGGAAGCCAAAAAGTGTACATTCTTCACATCTAGGAATGTATGTTAGGAAAGTGCAAGGATGCTGTATAGTCCCTTCATCTTGCATTAGTGCAACATTCCAATGTGTTTAATATTTAACGTGATAAAGTTTCATATTTTTTTCATAGTTTTATTGGTATTGAATTGATCACTATTCACTATAAATTCAACATCATCATCATACAACTGCACAGCTTGTGGCCTATGACTTATGACAGCTATGCAATTCTTGTCTAAATAATGTGCTTATTGTTAACTTGAAGTGGATGAGTAATGCAGATGACTTTGGAAACTTTGGAGAAAAATGTGCACAAAGAAAAAGTCGATAAAATTTGAATTTTTGTATCATTTATTACTAATTGTAACTGTATACATTTTGGTTACGTGACAATTACTTTACTCATTAACTGCAAAAAAGTTACTGTTGACAACGTAGAATGAAAATGTAACTTCGATAGTTTTTTTGTTTTTGACAGAAAAAGAAGCAACCGACATGAATTTGAAAAGAAAATATCATCGTTGATACGTATAAAGTAATTTAGTGACTAAATTTTAGTCAATAGTTTTAGATTATACATTATAACATGATGTTATTATACCCTCAATACTCAATTTTAGTATTCATATAATATGTAATGTGTATAGTATTAGATTGTGCCTGTGTACGGTGTACATTGTACATAAAAGAAAGATATTTACACTTAGGTATTAGATTTTTTCTCAAGTATTCCCTATTACTCTTTATTGGACTCACCTGTGGTGCAGGTTTGGTTTGCTTCAACTCATCATGTCCATTTCTTTTGAGATGAAAGTGAACGTTGTTGTTGTAACACGAACGAACGAAAAGGAAACTTGATTTGGATATTTGACAGTTGGCCAAAATGCATAGATACATACGCGCGCATTTTTTGCATGAATGAAGTGAGTCGTGTGTATGCTGTGTACTGTGTACACAATGTACAGTATACAGTATACACTTTGTCTTTTGTTTTATACTCAAAATTCGAGTCAGTTTGTCTATATGTAGGAAAATAAGAAAAGTTTTAACGTGTATAATGTACACATGTGCTCACCCTTTTTATTGCTATTCTTCTTTTTTCTATGTGTATGTATAGTTGATGACAAGTGGATTTCATTTCTAGAAAAGAATCAAAGAAAAAAATGGGAGAGACGGCAAGATTGGTTGCTATTTTATTTGTTGTCCGTTGATCTACTCCGTCTTAATCACGAGAGTAACGAGACAAAAAAAAACATTGTCTTATATTAACAATGGTGGATAAAAAAAATTATTTCGTGAATACTGAATGCTGAATAAACATAAAATTGCAAGCCCCTAGACTAGGTTCTAGTGTCTAGTTTGTAGTTGTAGGAGTACTTTATCTTTCATCTATCATCTAGTTCTTCTTCCTTCAAGTTTTACCCACTGCCCTGGTATAATATTACAGTTTGAGGGATTCGGCTGTTGTGTAAGAAGTAAGAACTGAAACTGATATTTTGCACACTCCAACTCTTTTTCAACAGAAGAAAAGTACACATGCTGTCCGTTGACTGAATGTAAAATGCTTTACCTTGAAGCACATTTTTACCTCGTTTTATTATGTCTATGCGTCTTTGTACCCGACTTCTGACATTTTAGATTCTAGTATTGAGAAGCAAAACCTCAAAACTCAAAAGGTTTTAGCCGTACCTTAATATGGAGTAGAGAGTGTGTACGGCGTGCAAAGACTGGGACATGTTCAGTGAACTTTCTGTTATCTCTAGCTATGTGTATATAATCAAATATATCATGGATTGAAAGGTTCGTTTGAGCTTCTCCATTCTCCTCCATTTATACTAATAGGAAGTCCTTTTACTTTTTTAACATAATGGTCACTCCCAGTGGGACATTAGTGTTATTATATGTATGTAGTATGTCTATTATGTCTCTCCTTTTTACTTTTTGTAATGGATCCGAATTCCATAGAAAAATTGGAAAGGAGAAACAAGATGATTTTCGTTCTTCAAGGAGATCATGTTTGATGTCACTCCATTCGCAAATATATCATGTTTGTGATCATATAAAATATAATATAACATACAATGAGCTGAAATGGTGGCTTGATATTTGTTACAGCATTTCCAGAGAATTTCATTTTTTTATCTTGACATTATCTATGTCGTGTTGCCTGTCCTCAGGACTCGACAAGGAGATCCAAGGCATACAAATTCAAATAAATTATACAAATTTCTCTAGGCGCAAGTCGCAAGTCGTAAGTACAATGTGCTGTGCATGCACTTTGGAAATGGAGATTTCTGGTTTGGTTTGTGACAATCACAATCTGGGTGGTTCTTGCCATGCACACAATTATTTTACTCCACAGAGAGCACAATCTTCAGCCTACATTGTCAACCACACCAGTTAAAAGCAAATCAATCAATTACTAGTTCATTAAATTAAAGATGCACGAAGAATTCATTGGGAGGGGGAAAATCAGCATACAAACTCAATCACGAGTAAAAGATATAAAAGTTATGCATGCATGCCAAAGTTTTTGTTTAAACAATGACCAGTTTCCATTACATTGATTTAACATTTTACATTACATAATGAGCATCAATTTTATTGCGGTTGGCTAGTACTTGAAAAACTCCTGCACCTAACATGTTATATAAATGAAGAGTGTTTGATTCTGCCAAATATTTGAACTTGAAAAATGATTTGAATTTATTATTAAAGCATAGAAAATTTTATTCATTGCATTTAATTGCAAATTGTATAAACATGCATTTTTGAACTGTTAACTTTTGGAACTTATTACTTATGTATAGTATTAAAAAAATACTTTGAAAATTACACGATTAACAATTTAATTGAAGGTCCATTCGAGTTATTTAAAGTAATATAAAATTATGTACACACATGTATCGTGTGTACAGAATTTCATAGATACCTTCATTATCTTCATAAGTGCATCCGATCTCTCATCCGAAAATAATGAGTTACAATTTGAGTAGGGTCAATTGGGTGTTGGAATATATTTGCTGGCAAGTCACAGGTTTTGAAAATGAAAAGTGTTTTGATGTAGATAAGTCGAAAATATTTTTGCAAGTGTAATATTGAAAAATTTTCTTTTTAGCATAAAGTAATATATTGTCATCATGAGTCAGCTATATCTTGCCTTTTTTGACTCGTTGAAGATCTCGAGCACTGAATCGGATATCGGAACAAAACTCAAAACCCCGATAGGTACATTTGCCCGACGTGACCTGTAAATCCAAAAGCGACAAGTAAGCTTTATTTATGAGACGGAGTCAGAAGATATTTATGATTGGCCATGCTTATACCATATATTATACTAGATATCTCTATAGATTTTGTCTCCTCTTTGTATATTGTGAAGACTTGATGAGACGCTAAAGGTAAAGAATCTTTTACAATATAAGTATGATCCCTTCAATGAAACGTCATCATGTGCATCGTATCTATTTTGTATGTATGACGTAATACATTATGAAAATACTTTTCCGTTGACGTCTAATCATTGGAATGTTTCAATACAATTGCTGCTCTTTACTTGACTGGCTCTTCATTGATGGTCCTCCAAGTTCGTCTGCTCTTAAAATACAGGGTATCTATATAATCTATGTATGCATGATAAATATTTCATATTCAATGTATTTTTATTAGTTTACAAATACTACATATGTATAATGTATACTATCCACAGATTTTTATTGTTTTCCTGGGTTGGGTGGCTGGATATATATATTACGAAATTTTGTATATAAGTATATACAAATACGCGTTGTGCGTACACATGGATGATGGTTTCTGACGCGCCCACTTTTCCCAATATATTTCACATTTCACATCACAATCCACGTGTAAAGCTGTCACTTCAATGCATACAGAAGTAGACTAAATAATCAGGTTGTATCCAATCCGAGCTTAAAAATTTATGCATTTTAATATGTATCAAAGTCATTGTTTAAATATTTTCATTTTTCATTATTTGCTTTCTTTACTCATATGGATTTTTTTAACGTCTTTAATTATGGAAGCATAATATTATATTATATTGTATTTATGTATATTTTTTATGCATAATAATTCAGAATAAACTCATCTTTGTTGAAATTTGAGATTTGAGATACATCATATAATTTAATATATCAAAAGATTAGAATAACTCTGTGAATTACACGAGATGGACTACAAGCTACAAATCACAATAAATTAAAGACCCATGCATGTTTTTATTTAAGATGTGAACTGAGAAAGTATGCATATTGCGATGAGCGACGTGTAAAATTGAGATAAGATAAATTTCACCTTCTTCACCTTTGTCTGTACTTTGTACTCCAAAAATTGAAGATTCCTTAGGTATATTCGTAAAATACCGTGTGTAGTATGTTAGTATGTACCACATACCCACGGACTATAAATAGCATTATGAAAAAATGAGCAGTACACATGCAAATCGGTGGAGAAAAATTGGGAAAATGTTCATGCTTTCTATCATAATATCATAAACATGAAAAAAAAATGATAGATACACTTTTAGGTATGTGCAAATGTAAACATGTGTGGAAAACAGAAAACAAAACTCATCTTCAGCATGGAATCATCCCAGAATTGCAATTTTTCATGCAATCTTTTGTGCATATAAATGGATATTAGATGCGAGGAAAGTCGTTAATTTTGTGGTAAATGCCATGAAGATGTTTAGTAGTTAATATAGAGACCTAGACCTTTAGCAATAAATCAGCTTATAATGCTTTTAATTACTTTCACTTTACTTAATGCCTTTAATCTTTAATGTTGTTGTTGAGCTATGGATCATAGATCATCCCGTATCTTGTTGAAATAACATTATCCAAAAACATAACCAACCACGGTCATTTATTTTTATTGGAAACTGTGAGAGAGTATAAAGATACGCATAGAATAAAGAATTCCAAATTCCAAAGCACTGTCAATTTTTTTTGCAGTTAAATGTACTTAATGGATTTCTTTTGGATCATGACAAAAATACTTTAGTAGATTATTAGGCAGCATGAAAAGGAGTCAAATTGGCTCGATCACTATTTTTAAATACATGCATATGTACATGCGTTTTCTGTACAATATTTTTATTTTTGTCATTATATTTACATTTTAAAAAAATTATTTTCCTTGATCAAGTCCTCAATCAAAGCGACAATGTACAACAGTACATGTTCCCAAGTTTTGTACAGAAAAACTATGGTTCACTTCAACATAATAATTCTTGTTGCCCTTACTCAACAACTGTAGACTACAGATTGTTTGTCTCATTGTAAATTGTATTGTCCCTTCCGTGTTGACAGAAAAAATGACTGTTGATTTTGTGAATGTGTTTGCTACTAGTATAGCTGTACCATTAAAAAGTTATATTTAATATTTTTTTAAACTTATTCTTAAGTAATTTAGAAAAATTGCATAAGAAAATAAGTGCATATATAACCTTTTGTACATTCCAGTCCTAATTAGAAGGAGGAAGTTTTCAGTCATTGGATCTTATAAACGAGTTATATAACACTTGTCACATGTGCTTTTGTTCTTGTTTATTGTGTATATTGTTATGTAAATATACAAAATGTATATTATTATTATATGCTGAAATCATAAAAGATTGAGAGTATTGATAATTCAGGAGGGCCATTATAATGATCATATGAATACGAATACGAGTTCAGCCAAATGCAAAATGGAACATGTTCATTGTACACTGTACATTGTACATATTACACATTCTATGTTGCTACTGTGTGCAGTAAAGGTAGTCACTCAGCATGTCAGTATACTACTACTTTAACATTTTTTGGACAGTGTATATTATTTTGATAAAGCCGTTTTATCTTTTATCTTATGGTGACAACTTACTAATTATTATGAGCATTTTCTCCTCTCTTGAGTCTTGAGGCTAGGCCACACGTTCTCAAGCGTGAAAATGAGTAGGTAATCTACTGTTTTACGCTGCGCTGTATACTGTACATAATATTATGCTGTTTACTGTATATTATAATCCATACAATCCACGCACACAATCCCTTCAAGTGTCCATCACTTTTTTGATTCCATTGATTTGTTTCCGCCTTTACTTACATAAGCTTGCGACAGGATACCTCCAAATTGTTCTCTGACACCGGTAGTATAGATGAATGTGTTTTAAATCCTATTAAACACCAAATGCTAAAATATTCAGCCCCTTGCCGCTTTGGTATTTTTTACTTTTTGTAGTGACCAGTTCCGTCAATCACAGCAAATGAAATGCAATGTCCCACTAAAAATTATGTGACTTTCAGAAACAAACTCAATACTCAATACTCAATACTTGATCCTATCGGTAGACGACAATTTTATCAAATTACATCAGAGAGAAGATCACATCACGACATGATTATTTGATTATCGATTATCCTAATTAAGCTAAAGTAAAGGGGAAAATGAAAACAGTGGATAGGATAACATTAATGTCTTTTTGTCTGACTGTCTATTTAACAGATATGCCAATTTGTTTTTAGTTTGTAGCTTTTGTATGTTGTGTGTTTTGTGTGGTCAAAAAGGTCTTCCTTTTTTGTGCTTATCTGTACAATTTACTATTTACTCCTGTGCAATGTGTAATGTGTAAAAAGATGTATGCAATTGTTGTGTTGAATAATCTCAAATCTTGATAGCGCGTATCGTGTATGTGAGTAAGTAGTAAGTGTCTAACAAGTTAGGTCAGGATAAGTACATTGGTAGGATCTGTGACTCTTATTCATTGTAAATTGTAAGTATTCATTCATTAGTTGATGAAGAGTGTAATCTTGGCATGAATCTTGAATTTAGACACTAGACACTAGGGAACAGAGAATAGACAAAACTACTTATAACTTGAGAGGGATGGGAATAAAACTCATTTAGTTTTATTTACAAAGGACAATATGTGTGATGCGTGCTCAATGCTCAAGTTTCAATCAAATGGAATGGAATTCAAATCGAGTCCACTATCTATCTGTCTATGTACAGAAATTACAAAGACATTTATCCATTTTATCACTATTATCCAATTTATGGAGATGTTTTTCTTGATTATTTCTTCATCCTATTCTTATCATTATTTGTAAACTGGTGTACAATGTACAATGCACAATGTTTAGGTTAGCTTCTAAATTTGATCTACCCATTCAAATATATGTATTGTGTGTTATGTATACACTCTCAAGACTCAAGACTGATGTCATCTATTTTTGTTTTGTTTTTATTCTTATTTACTCAAGCATCAATTAGGAGAGTTGACCAAACTTGAGACTTCAGACTTGAGACATAGATAGTTGATGCGCCTTGACCAGTTACAACCACACACTGACTACTGACCACACAGCAGTACACATTTACTCATTCAAATGTCACATTTTTACTCATGCCCAAAAAATACACATATTATATATAGAATAATAAAGATAATATTATGTGGAGTAATCTCTATAAATGACGTGACAGAGGACTTTTGCATTATGTGTTACATATTTAGTATTTACTATTTAGCCACACAGATCCACTGTTGCAATTTGTATCTATACTTTTTAATTATGTGGAGGTGGTAGTGGTATATGGACATTTGAGATTCGAGATAAGTGGATATTTAGTATTTAGTATTTAGATGCACATAGATTATTACACATTTTAATTTGTGTCCAATCAGTTAATGGTACAGGCTAAAAGGTTATTGTCTTGTTGTCATTTCTTGTTAGACTATAATAGCAATAAAGTGTGCACAGTGTACACTGTACAGTAGAAAGAAGGGAGAAGAGAGTCAGTCATAGCTATTTAGTGGTTTTCTCACACAAAAACAAAAAACACAGTAGTCATCACAGTCCAGTAGTAGTCCAAACTCCAAACAGAAGTTTGTGAAAGGGTGTGTATAACATGTATTTTGCAAATTACATGAGTCGTGTCAGCTTACTCACACATCACAAGGGAAATCCAAAATTGAAATTCGATGAATAAAAAACACAAACACAGAGACAGCTACTTACATGTGTTTACATATGTTGTATTTAGTTGTACCAATGAGTATTTAATGGTTAATGTATGAAGCAGTAACTGTAATGTGTAATGTACACATCTAATACAAATTAGTCTGTAACAATAAAATGAGAGTCAATCTTGTCCACTATATGTACAATGTACAATGTACAATGTACACTGTACATAAAACTGAGTAAGAAGTGATTCATTCAACAATTTCAATAAAACATGGATTACGTAAGCAGTGGAGGAAGCAGTACAGCTATGAATGTACATAGTACATAGACGAACTGTACTCATATGTAATTTTGCCGAAGCTATGTACAATGTATAATGTACATATAAGCTGTATGCAGAGGAACGGTGATTTTACCTCACATTGAACAGTTTTATTTTATTACATATTCTATGTACTGCCAACTGCCAGACAACTTTTCACGTTTTTTTTCTGCCTTTTACTTTTCCGACAGTTCAATCACTGACAACATGAGACATGAGTCACACAGAAAACAAGATCCAGGATCCGTTCACGATATGTGTCTGTAGTCGGTATTTTGTATTCTGTACTTAGTACTTAGACAATAAATAGTAGATTTATGTATATGCATAAAGATACAGGAAAATTAAAAATTTGACACAGTGAGAGGAAGGAAACTAAAAACTGAAAAGATTATTCCAACTACTCCAAGTTCTATAAATATACACACATCCAGATGTTTGTATGTATCCAAATTGTATATAAATAATAAATGTGCGTATTAATATTCGACGGCTTCCTATTTATGATAAAGGCAGTTCCGAAAGCACACCACAACATACAATATACAATATCCGTCACGCTGAATATTGAACAGCGAACAGGTTATGTATTATGTAAAATGCAAGATGTAAAATGTAAAGCCATGTAACTGAAAAGAGCCGAGACCGAGCTAAACCAAGAGGTGAAGTTTATTATGAAAAATTTTACGGTATTTATTTATTATTTATATTTTAATATTTATTATTATAATGCTGGAATACACATGAGCTACCAGCTTGACATTATAGATAGCAGGCAATACGTGGTACATAGTAGATAGTACAGCAGTGGTACATTCTTTAAAATTTTAATTTACAAGTGAGAGAGACCTTCACAAATTATTATTATTATTTCTGAACATTTAGCTCCGGCGAACTTCAGAAACGATAATGTTAATGTAGATTTTAACGAGTACATTTACCTTTATCAGATCATCAATACATGATGCTCAAGACTTTGAGTCGCTAGTCTCTAGACTCACTCTAGTCACTAGCCTCAAGTCTCGACAGCATTACAATTTAGAATACAATACAATGCAACATAATAGGAGAAGATGATAATAACAGTCGTAATGCTTAGGACTGGCATGCCTGTAAATTCTTAATTTATACCAAGCCCATCGTTAAAATCTCGGCACTTGTGAACAGTGAACAGCTTTGAGAAGAAATATGCCTACTTTTGAGCTTCCCGTAAAAAAAAGATTTTCATATCTAAATCCAAATCTAAATGGTACATATATTTTTGGCTCATATACTTGTGGTTTATGGTGTATTTTGTATTGTGTATTCTCCATTATATTATTAGGATTAAGTTATAACGTGTGCAGCATGATGTATGGTAGTATTTTCTGTAAACAAATACTTTAAATTAGGTTTTAGGAAGTTTGAATTAAGAATGTAGAATGCAGAATACAAAATGCAAACAGCATCAAATATTGCTGAAATTATAAACGTAATATCGCTTTAAATTATTAAGTCAACTGAACTGTTATCTGTTTTGTCTCTTGTGTATTTTGTGCGTAATACACTGTTGACTGCACTATATGTGAAATATAAATAGACTTTGTGCTCTCTTTCACCTTCAGGAGCAAAAGTTTGAGTAAGAATTAAGTATAGGTGCACATTGCATGTTGCATTATACTTTATACTGTACATTATTATATCTACATTATAATTACCCACATTTAGTTTATTTTGTTTTGTTGACATCCTGTTTATTTCAACTGTATGTTTAAATGTAAATGTGCAACACCACATACTACTAACTCAATTTCAAAATCCTACAAAGTTCCAACAAAAGTGGATTGGATATTGGATCTCATACAGGAACTGTTCCTATTACGGCTGTCAAGTATGAATGTTACTGTCTTAATTTATTGAAGGGCTTCTTAACATATAGTATACATGTAATACATAACATAGTGCACAATAGGTGCATAGTACATGCACTATAAATATTATGTATTAGGAAGTCATCAGTAATCAGCACCAAGGTGAGAGAGAGTGAAATTGTTGATGATTTCCATGTCTATTGGAAATCGGAAATTCGACGTGCGATAAATGTGCGAGTAAACAACTTGTGTACTATTTATAATTTATAGTAATGTGGATTGTGGATGATTTGTTTTCTGTTGAACTTGAAGTTGTAACTTTTGTTGAAAGTTGCATATAGCTTTTAGGTGAAGTTCCAAGTTCCAAGTTCCAAGAAGTAACAATAATAATGAATAAGCTATAGATAAACATTGTCTATCTATTTCATTCTGGCCTCAGTCCTCTCTCTCTTCCAAGCACATAGTTTGACTTACCAGCCTCTAATAGGTTAAGAGACTACAAACATATACAATATACGTATGCTGAATGCACAGAATTTGAGGTTCACCTCAGACGTGGGTAGTGGCCAGTGGTCAGGTTTGTATTTTGTATAATGTAGATTGTAGATGTGTCGATAGTCGGCAGTCGTATTTATGCATATATCCTCCAGCCTTTTCCAACTTCCAACTTATTGTACATTATTATGACCAAAGAAAGGACAAACAATTTTATCCACACACTCTCTGTCCATACTCCGTAGACAGTAGATACTGTATACTGTATACGATGTATGCACTACAATCAAATTCCAAAGTCAAAAGTGCAAACAGCAAATGAATGAGTGAATCAATATAAATGTTAATATTCTCGAACTCTCGTTTATACTCAATACTCAATCCTCAATACTCATTTACTAGCTCGTCAAACTTTACACAAAATACAGACAGTGTAAACAAAGCCAAGCAAAGCAAAGATGAGAGGCGAAAGAGTAAAAGGACTTTTACAAATAAAAGTGCTAATAATCACCATTCAATACAGCATGAATATTATAATGTTGCTGTATGCACTTTTGTATATTGTACACTTACACAGATGATGGAGATGTCGAACGAAGAAAGAAGAAAAGTGTTTGAACAAGAAAAACTTAGTCCTCCACCATCATCATCATTATTATTATTTTGATAAGAAAGATAAGGCATGTACAACAAGTTTCATGCTCGTACAAAATATGATTTTTTTATGAATGTAAAATGTAAACTGTTGCACACTATTGAAATCTGCACGCAAGTGAGATTTGTAGTTTGTAGGTAAGAGGGAAGTATAAACTATAAAATGTTGAGAGTTGAGATATCGTAAATTTAATTGACATTTGACGTGTAAATCTATACACACACAATACACAATATACAGAGAAAAAAAAGAATAATGACGGCTTAAGTACACAGACACAGGCTAGTTAATATGAGCAAGTCTACAAATACAAATACAACTAGAAATACAAATAGAAATAGAAATAGGAATATGAATACGACTATTATAATAGTAGGGAGATAAGATACAAGTAGGCCATCACATTTAATGATCTTTGTATTGATGTGAAATTCTATTATTGGACTAGAGGCTACACAAAAAGTGTATATGCATCGTACACAGAAATATAGTACATGAATGTATGAAGTATGATTGTACGTTACTGTATACTGTATACAGACACGATAAACAAAAGAGATATTCGGGATATAATTGTGATGCTAATTTAGAAAATATATCAATGAATAATGAATAAAATATTCAACTCAAATACAAAAGTACATATGTAATAATATGTAGGTACAATTGAAAGTACAAGCGTACAAAGATAAATACGCCGGTTGACGTAAATTATACGTATACGTAAGTATAAAAGACAATCTGTCATTATTATTGCAATTTTTTGTTATGCACTTCTTTTCTATGTATGTGCATTGTGCATCTGTGTCGAAAATTTTCCAACAAAAAAAAACAAAATCCTCCGCTTTTTTAACTAAAGGCTATGCTTATGAATTTTGAATTATGAATATGTACAGTAGTTCAAAAATATATGTAATTATGTTTAGAAAACTTTGGTGACAAATATGCCTTAAATATCTATATGACACAAGAAATGCTTAAGAGAGTCTTGACTCTTGACTAGGAAATCCGCTATTTCCACTGCGAGAACAACTTTGTTTGCAGTTTAAGCAAATTCTTGTATTATATAAGTATAAAAACTTTATTTCGGTGCATTAAACCTGCATGAAATTCTAAAGAATATTAGTACATTAAGAACATACAATAAATGCTTGGATAAACGAGTGTTTTATATAGGAAACATGACATTTTCGTTGTCGTTTTTCGCACTAAAACATACTTCCTTTCTTATTCCAGACAATCAAAAATCAGAAATTATACGAAAGCACACATTATACAGTACACAAGTAGAATGCAATTGGAAAGAAAAGTTAGTTATTGTGCACTCATTGTACTCTTCTGGTCTGTCTCATTATCCCTATGAAATGACAAGAGCAAAATCGTCTGGTTGGTTGGGCTAGCTAAATTAGCTAGTTCGGTACCTAACTATGATTAGTGTGAGCGAGATTTCAACCGTTTGATTTTAATTAATGAGCCCCAGGGACTTTATCCGAGGTTCTTATGACTGCCATAAGGATAATCTTAATCTTATAGAATTACTATTATTACTATTGCTTGTTACTTGTTACGATTATGTCCTGTGTACGATGTACCTCGACAATTATTATTCATAAATTTTCTTTGTAAAACATAATGCTCATAAAAATGTCCAACTCTATACTCTACTATGATTTTTTGACTCAAACTCTCCCTCTCTCTTCATTTTGTTCCCTTTCATTCATTCATTTCTTCATTGTAGTACGTGGTTGCCTAGTCGTGATTTGATATGTATTAATAAAATCAGTATTCCACAAGTAAGAAGTGTTTAATAGCATTATGATATATCATGTATATAAAGATGAATAGATAACACTTGAGTACGTTCCTTCCTTCGGGCCACGAGACTTTAGATTCTTACAAAGCAAACTACAGTTTTTGCCAATCGATTCACCGTTCTGTATACTTACGTGTACTCAAAAGAGAAAAAACGTGAAGTGATCTAATGGAAAGTCAGTTCTGAGTTCTGACGTTTTTTTTGCCCGATGCCCACTGCTTTTGAGTTTTGAGTTTTGAGTCAAGCTGTGTGTATGAGTAAGTAAGTAGCCGACAAGCTATCTTATACTCTATACACTATACACTCTATTTACAAGTGCTGTCTACCCTTATGAAGGTATAAAAGGGATCATTTACTTCAAATGAAATGGTGAGTATTGAGTATTGAATTTTTAGAGTGACCAAATCTTTGTGATATTATAAAGAAATGCATCGCCATATATACACATGTACAATATGAATGAATTTAAACCTACAAAATGTACATGTACATTTTGTATGTATACAACATCAAAACATAGAAACAACTTAAGGATTAAGGAAGCCCCATGTATAAATGTATTATGGCTTACGCTAAAAAAATCCAGGTCAAATATCAAAGTTTTGTTGTATTTAGGTACAAGATTCAAATGTAATAACGATAATAATAATTCCTTTTGTACAGTAATCAACGAACTACCAAACTTTTGTAGTGTATCAGAAAAAAGTCATCACCTCAAACCGTTCAATGTTCAATGTCAAAGTGTAGTGAGCTGTCAATCATAATTTAAAAATTGAGAAACATCTAACATCGAGCTACATATAAAGATTTGGTAACATGAACAAAAAATATATTTATGACATGAAAGCTTTGGTTGTGTCTTGTAATATCGATTGGCTAGTTGTTAGTCATTAAATATTGTTTTTAAACCTAATTATTATTACCAAAGTACTTGTGAGCTTATGGTAATGATAACGAATGCCGAATTAAGTGGTAAATATTACAGTGAACTAATCGCTAATAGTACACGCTTTCATGTCAGTGTTACAGTTTGTCTAATTTTGGTCGGTTCATTTAGAATAGGCTGGATCTTAAAACTTAAAATAAGCAAACGAAAAAACAAATACAGACACACATACACATACAAACAAAACAAAACTGTTTTGGTTTGATGCAAGATATTACATAATTATTGGTTCATTTTGGATTTTAGATACAGATTTATCATATGAATAGAACGAAAAAAGGGATGATAGAAATTTATTTATTACTAGTCAAAAGGTATGGAAATATTTTCATAGTGGACACAAAATAAAAACCTCCAAAATACGTTTGTATAGATGGATAAACAACATTAGTCATTTCACTTTCACTATAATCTATGATATACATACGCAGATTTTGTGCACATTTACATATGAGTTATTATCATGACAGACATCTCTGCTTTAGGAATTATTAGAAAGACAGAAGACAGAAGAGCAGATCGGGAGAAATGGATCTCATATATTATACATATATTCCATACGCATGTGTACTGTGTATAGTATATATCATAATAGTTTGGTTGTACTGAAAAGTTTAGCCATTAGCCATAACCATAACACAACACATTATACCAATCAAATCATAATTTTTCATGTAGACAAGTATTGACAGTTCTGTATCACATGCGTATGTCATATGTATAATGTATACAAAATACAAACAAGAAACAACTATCAAGTCAACTAATTTCTATCCCAAACTTGTTCTCATGACATGAGTCAGTTTTTGCATACATTTTGTGCATGTGAATGTGTTAATATCGTTAAATATGATGTGCAGATTGCAGATATCTGTAGACATATCTGCAGTGCGTTTCTGTTAACAGGTCTTTATGTATTACTTCGATTTATGAAAATTATACAAACATGTTCAATGTTCACCCATCATTCGTCTTTCCGTTTCAAGTTTGAATCTTGTGGATGAAGAGTACGTTTTACATTTTACTTCCAAGTCATAATCATGATATTTTCCTTTTTATCGTACCAAATGTCTGTTATTTTGGCTATTTATTGGAAATAATTAACATGCCGCTGTGTATACATTTTACTTTACATGAGCATATATAATATCGTATAAGAGTAAGTGGATTATTAACCTTTGTCTACAGTCTACAATCTACAGTCTACACGTAGAAAATTTCATTGTAGACTTGAACTAGTAATCTCAAATCTCTTACACCTCCACATGATATCAGTTTTACTATGATAAATTTTAAACAATTATTGAGCTTTGAGCTTTTCTGCTTTTACTTTCTCTCCCTACCATCCACCATCCACACCGACCGGTTCGTCATTCAGCTGATGCACGTAGTATGTAGAATATAAATTCTAAATTCAGGGAGGGCAAGGAGCAAGTTACATTATAAATTGTAAATTGTAAATGATAATTAAAAAAACCCTTAATACCAGTAGCAGACAACCCAGCACACTGCTTATTATTTGGATATTAGAGGTGTACACCATTTTTATTAGCGTGTTGTACATCCGGTGTTTAACATTTAATCCAGCAACCAGCAACCATCAAGTCAGTTTGTACATTTTTTTGCAAATCCAATTTTTTGTTTTAAAAAAAAGGAAGAAACAAGTATGTATACAATGCACAGAATATAGAGAAGTTGAGGAAACTTCCAACTTCCAACATGCATTTACTATTTACACTTTACACACACTAATAATAAAACCTTAATCTTGACATGTCATCACACTTTGAATGAGATTAAAACACCAACAACAACATGGCGTGGATGCACTTCCACATCCACGCATATGATGAGAGGCTAATACACTTTTTATAACCACACATTGTGTTCATCTCTACTATAATATGTACACAACATCTACTGTAGTACAGTACAGATGAATTCATAACAAAATAATGAAAAGTCGACGTACAACTTTATATTAGTCTACGCAATATTACACACACACAAACAGCAGTCATGGACGGTTATTTTTTCTCTCTGTTACTGAAATTCATAGAACTCGTTTCAGAGGAAATTCATACTTTATTTATATACAAATGGACGTATGCATACATACATATAAATAAATACATGTGTATATTGTATATTGTAGTGTATAGGAAACGTATATGTATACATAGGTTTGATTTTCATTCTGAGTCTGACTTCCTGTCCTGTACAAATCCAAAGTGAGCGTATACAAATGTGTGTGTACTTGTACATATTAAAATGATCACGAAATGGGTATTAAGTGCATTTTTAACCTTTGTACTTTGTACGACTACACTTGTTGTACCGTATGCATATATGTACTGTGTATTGAATATCCCAACTCATTTCACGCTCATCATCCTACTCTGGCTGAAATGGCAAAGTCAGACTTTGACTTGAAATCTTTCATATTTATGCTATGCACATTGTACATGTATACCTTATATACTATATGCTTTAAGCTGTATGCACATGCCCAAAATATCAAAAACTAACATCGGAAATAGCATCAAAAAGAATCTAGTAAAGCCCCCATGATGAAGCACATTATTGTCATTCAACCACAAAGTGCGATTGACTCTCTCTGTTTCAGTTCACATTATACAAATACAAATAGAAATACAAATATGTATAGCTTTTATAACTACATGTAAAACATGATGCCTAATGTCTAATGTTTACTGCCTAGTGGAACGGTGTAGAATATTTATGCATATGTGGTTTTCATTTTGATCTTGTTTCATTTCTCCTGTTGTTTGCTGTTGTTGATGTTGCTGTTCTGGTTGCATCGTTGTTAGTTGTTAGAGATGTGGCTCATTATTTGTTTGTAGTTTGTATTTAGTATTTAGAGTGTTTATCGTTGTTCACTACTTGCTACTCACCATTTACTACACATTTTATTTGATATTTGCACATTGTCCAAATACCAAATACTGCAATGCACCGTGTTATCATCATCATCTTCACCATCAGGCAACAGCATATATAATACAGTCTACAGTCTACGCTCTACGGTCAGTATGTGTAGAATTCAAATGAGTTTACTCAAACTCGGAGGATAAGAGGAAAAGTACATCGACCGCCTCGATTCGGCCAGTACCAGTATACTACTATATGTATACTGCAACCTATGTGTATTATGCTCTCACTTGTCAGTTCTTTTATTAGTACAGTATACGATGAACTGTGAACTGTGAACTGCAGGATGTATCACTTCAATTCAGAATTCAGTGCTCAATATGTACAATGTACAAGGATGGAACAAGTCTGAAAAAATTTCTCTTTCTCCCTCTATTATGTTGTATTTTGTCCTAGTTTTGGTGTTTGATCATTTGCAGTTCTAATTAAATATAATTGGTTAGGACCTCCGAGAGGGAGCATCCACATGAATAGTAAATAGCAAACTTAGTTAATACTTACTATTACAAGAAAAAGTAATTGTCAGTCTATAAATATAAACACAAAATAAATATCTTCTGGTATTCCCAAATCCCTATACTCTCTGTATACTCTACACTCTATACTCTAGACTCTGTACCTTACAATACACTCAGTACTCAATACTGAATACTCAATATTCTAAAGTCGTCCTCAATCGATAAAATACTGCAATACGATGTTGAGATGTTGTATATTGTATATTGTACATCGCACATTGTATAGTTTGTAGCTGAGAATCATGATCAAACAGTAAAGGAATCAATACAGTATAAAATAAAAGCGTACATATAAAAAGGAGACCTTTCAAAGAATTTTACAACTTGCAATTTTTTTTTCTGGTATATTTGCTGTTTCTTGATTCTTGATCCCTGATTACAGAAACTAGTTGAGTGTTGAGCGTTGAGTTCTAAGTGCTGAGATCATTGTTTTTAAGAAGCAGAAGGAATTCTTTAGGGATTGGATTGGATTGTACGGGTAAGGGATTTTAGAAACCGGATACATTTAAGATCTGACAGACGTGATTACGATGCTTTTACCACTTTTCTCTTGGAGATATCCATATCCATATTCACATTCACATCCGATCCAGTACAGTATAGAGGACAGAGTATGGTCCATACTGTATGGAGTACTGTACATCACAGAACATAAAGCATGCTGTGCCTAGTCTTCTTTTGCCTTGCCTTAATTTGAATTCAAGACAAGTTTGAGTTCTTAGTTCATACATAGATACATAATAATAATATATTTGTTCCATTTGTGCTCTGGGTATAGGAATTGTATTATGCTAGTACAAAAGTGGTTAGGACATATCAAGCATGCACATGTATTATGTACCATCTATCTATATAGGAGCAGTGAAGAGTGAACAGTGAACAGTCTATCAAGTTGATCATGTGCCATACGCTTCGTTGATCACTTTTGCTTTCTTCCTCGTGCTCACTCACTCCTCACTCACTTGCTTCTTCTTCTCATTACTCTGATTCTTCTTAGTTCCTCTCTTCATTATTAGTAGCCTCGGAAGCAAAAAGAGATGCAAAGTTGGCATTATATTTGCAAGTGGTTCTAATCATACACGCGTACATCTACAATTTACATACATTCAGGCATTCGTTAGGCCATCTCATCTTATTTTGTTTCTTGATTCTTGATTCTTGTTTTGTGGATCAGGGCTGAGAAGCCAAGAACCATTATCCGTTCTCCATTCTCATGTACTTGTTCTGGTAACTGCTAACTGACAGAAACAGAATTTCATGGTGATTTATTGTACAAGATAAAAATGTACGAGTATTATTTCCATTTCAATAAATAATAACTAGAGGAAGGCGGGCGGGCAGGCAGGCTATCTGCGGTCAGTTTGCAATCAGTGATATAATGTGTACACTGTACATATGTAATACATAACAATGTAAAAAACCAAAAGCACTGCAAATTCAATTATTTGTAAATATACATAATACAGGATATATCAAATATCACATCCCTTTTATGTTTTGTGTTTTGTGCTACTGAGCACTTTGAACTCCTCTTGATTTTTGACTTTTGAGTGCGACTGAACTGGTTATAAGATTGGGGAATGAGATAATTTTGAAGAAAATTCAAATTAATTAATTAAACTCCTTAAATGATTTATTATTCTTTAATTAATAATGATTCCCTTTTCTTTTCCTATAAACGTTAGATTACATTTTAAAATGGAAGTGTCTAACGATTACATATTAGCATTAATTTATCTGTAGATTGTAGATATATACTTGTTAAATGTGTATAATAATATATTAATCGTTCCAAAATGTGTAGGTATTAAAATGTAGTGTGCCTCCATCGATTTTCAGGACTAAGGACATATGATATGTGATACACATGACTTGTTTAGTAAAAATGCATTATTCCCGAGATCAAAATTATTCTTCCGTTCCTACTTCCAGAAAGTAGGACTTTTATAATATAAAGTTAAAAGTCGAAATTAACATACATAGATTGAGAATTGAGAAACATAATTAAATCATTAAGTCTCGTATCTAATAATATCACAAACATACATATGTATAGGAAATGCAAGATAAACATTTTTTCACTAGCACTAGACAAGTAGACTCCTCATTAACAAAGAAATCAGTATAAAATAAGGAACAAGTGTATAATTTTTATAATGCACATAGTAAATTTTGTAGTTTGAAATATAATATAAGCTACACATTTTGTCTCTTGTTATAACTTGAGTTGTTATCTCACAATCTCATCTCTGATCGTATCCGTTCCTCAAATTTGGTTCGCATGGCATATAGAACATAGAATAGCATGTACAATGTACACAGTATATATGATGTGTAGATATAAAACAGAAGACAGTTTTTCGTGTGACCGTTTCGAAAAAGGACTTGAATGATACACTTAACCAAGCATTTGAAGGTGTATTATTATTCTAAACTGCTGATAACTACTGTTTGTCTGTCTGTGTGTGTGTGTGTGTGTATTGTTATTGTTGTGTCTTTTACTTTGGTTTTGTTGTTGTTGTTGTTCGTGTCTCCTATCAGGTTGAGGATAGGAAGTACTGTTTTTTATGTTCATTCTAAAAGTCTCATTCTTAATTCTTGATTCTCGATTCTCGATCCTCGGTGTAAAACGAAAACGATGAGAAAAGTAAAGTCAAGTAGTCGCTCGTAGAAAAAAAACTAAAAAAAACATCCTTTATCTTGTACCTTTTGCTCTCCCTCCTTCGATCGAGCCTGTTTCCACTCTTTCACTGTGAGTTCTGTCTTGTGTTGGTGTGTTGAGTTTAAAGTCTCAGAACTCAACTCTCAACTCACAACAGTACTGAGATATTATAATAAGGTCCATGCCTAATGTAATGTAAAATGTAATATAAAATATAATGCAGCGTAATGTAAAACGTAATGCACATGGATATGAAATAACTGTATGTAATTCAGTTTAGAGTGTAGAGTGTAGTCCCATGTTCTCTGTTTTATTCCCAATTCCCAAGTATAAACCGAGCTCTCAAAACTCTGATTCAGATTCAACCTCTTGACGTGCGGACGTGAGTTGTATTCTTATGCTTGTTTATCTCTATATTATATATTACAATATGTTGTTGTGATACAACTGTTGTTTTCAACTTAAGTTGCATGCACAATACACAGTCTAGAGTCTAGAGTGTACAGTGTACAATGTACAGGGGTCCAGTCCCACAGTAGAAAAGAAAAGAGCATGTATATGGAGAAGCAAACAGAAGGAGAAAATTATTATTATTATTATATTCTATATTCGTGTAAGTGTTTGAATCTTAACTCTAAACTGTTATTACTGTTGTGTGTCTCACACTGGATTACACGAAATATTATAAAAATTATCCATCTGTGTTCTGTATTGTATTTATTGTGGTATGATACATGTATGATTACGGTTTCTTATTCTTTATTCTTTATTTTCTCAGCCCCCTTACATTTTCCTTGTTCCACTCCATTTTCCAATTTAGGTACATTTTATATTGTTATAAGTTACAAGTACTATTTTTATACCTACAACTTCAGAATCCTGCGTCCTGAATGCTGAGTGTTGAGCGCTGAGCGGGAATAAAATTCTTAAAGATGCATAAAACTAAAGTATCTCAAAACTAGAACTAAAATTGGATAAACTTGAAAATTTTAAAATGGTGACAATTTGTGCTTCAATTTGACCTCTACACTCTAATGTCTACAGTCTACAGTCTACACTCTACACTATGCAATTTCAAAATGAGTATATTATTTACTATTTACTATTGACATTCAACACAGGGAGGTTTATTTATAAATAATTTTCTCTTGACTTTGTAAACATTTTGTACACATAAAATGACCTTAAAATAATAATGTCTCCATCCATCTATATCTAATAATTATATACTATACACTGTCTATACTCTACACTACGTAATCTACATATACAGGCTTTGTGTTAAAATTTAACATATTATCTAACTCACAGCTTCCTCCATTGACAAAGGAAGAAGAAGAAGAAGAAGAAGACTTGGTTCAAGTTCTGTAACGTGTAATTTTCACTGACGAGTAGTTCCGAATTACTCAATTTCATGCTCAGTCGAACTAAACTCTTGCGGGAATAATGAGGTATTGTTTTGTATGCAATGTACAATTATACTTACTGTAGACTGTAGTAATATGGGACAGTCCCTGTGAGCTGTGAGTAAAGGATAACAGTATTTGTTCTCCATTTATGCGGATGGTAATAGTTATTAATAATGAGACAGTATTACATAAATACTAAATACAGGGTATAATGCCCAATGCAATGTTGACGAATAAACAGAGTATTAATCCATAGTCTTTTATTGAATTATTCAGACTACTGTAGATAGTAGACACTAGATAGTAAATAGTAGGCAATAGGCATTATGTATTTATAGGGTTAAAAACTTGATCATCCTTAATTATTGACATGAAATCATGTTTAGACTAGATAATATATACTAGGTAGATGTATTAGATATATTTAGCTACATGTACAATATATACAATATGCACAGCCCATAGTAGACTTAGAAAAGGAAAAGGAAAACCAAGGTAAATCACAAATGCATATCCAATTCAAGTCGTAGAGGAGCGTGGGGCAAAAATACACCACGACTTTCTTGGCTTATTGTGAGCGTTTGACTAAGCCTATAACTATGAT
>JAQGBH010002205.1:0-25850 GCA_034698265.1 Sminthurinus aureus | reverse complement strand
GATTTTCAGTTGACCTGTAATTTGACCTCAAAGTAGTCAAAGTTTCAAAGAAAATGACCTTTTGGGGTCAATAAAATCAAAAAAACGACCCATGCATGAAAATGACCTATACCACTGAATTCAGGACGTCGAAATCTATCGATTGGTATAGGTTTCATTAAAATCCCGAGTATGCAAGTCGTGAGTGTGCATTGTAAGTAAAGGATAATGAAAATGAAAAGCAGAGATAACAGAGATGGATAAAAAATGAATAGGTATGCAACATGTGTAGTATTAGGAATAATGAATATTGATGTTTGGGTTCATTCATTCTTTGGCCGTCTCTTCCAGTCTCCAGTCTCTAGTCTCCAGCTGTAGATTGTAGATTGTAGATATTCTGGATTCCTTTCCACTTCTATAATCTGTACTCATAACTCACAGTCAAATTGTGAGGAATAAATTTACCCACATATTCTTTTACACACACAACACACAACGTACACTCTCTATTGACTATTATATAATAAGTACAATGTACAATATATTTATTGTACATTGTAACTCATTTTGAGACGTTTAGCTCATGAAAAAAAGTAGACAAACCCAATATTATCTGTATTATTTATATTGGTGAATGATTGAATTTCCACACCAAACCACACCAAGTAAATGTGAGAGAGGATTAAAATTTCAAATACTGGACACAAAAAGGGAGTGAAATTTTTTATTCCTGTTTCATTTTCACTTTCCACTACAAAATTTAAATCTATTGCAGCAATTAAAATTTTTGTTATTAACTAGTAATTATTATTCCCCTGTAAAACGTGAAAAAATAATAACAAAGAACAATTTACTATTTACGAGTCTGGTTCGAATTTCTCACGGAATGACATGACTCATGAGCCATCCAAACAGAAAATTACAGAAAATGACGCATTTGTGATCGTGTTTCCAGTTCCCAGTCACCTCGGTTAAATTCTGGTGAGAAGGACTCTTGGCAATTTGCGGACATTTAAATGAGCTGCATGTAGATCAAATCTGTTTGTAGAATATTTGCATTTCTCTTCCGGACATTTGTGCAATTTAAATGTTTGGGTTTGTCGAACTCTGGCTGAAGGCTGGAAATTTTGGTTGTCTCGAATGCAAATGTCGGGGTTTGTCTTGAGTTTTGCTGCAATTTCCTTGGGATCCAAACCGTGGTGATTTTTGAGGTGGGTTTTCCACGGCGTGGGTTGAGTGGTTCCGTATCCACAGCCAGACACTGGGCATTTTCTGTGCTTGTTCCTGGCGTCAAAGTGAGTCTCAACGTGGGATTGTAGACACAACTTGTCTACCGCTGTGTACATGCAGTACGGACATTTGTAGCTTTTCTCTTTGAGATGTCGTTTGAGATGACCCTACAAAATACAATTATCTTTTTACAATGAGTGAATTTTAGGGGAAAATATCCTTCAAAAATGATTCAAAAAACGGTTTCTATTCAAAATTAAATTGTTCTTACATTCAGATGACTTTTTTGTCTTGATTTAAAGGAGCAAAAAGTACAGGCGAATGGTTTCAAATCCGAGTGTGTGTATTCATGAGTCGTCAGATTTCTCTTGTCAGCAGCCGCAAACGGACAAAATGAACACTGCCAAATAAAAATTCAAAATTCACAACATTTACATTTACACCAAAATTTCTACTAATTTCACTTACAAAGAAAAGAAAAATGATAATTTTGAATTAGTTTCGTTCTGGATTTTACCTTGTACGGTTTTTCGCCCGTGTGTGTTCTCAGATGAACCGTCAAATGGCTTTTCTGGGTGGTCCGATGATCACAAAGCGGACAGGCGTAATTCCGCTCTTTTGTGTGGATGACGAGATGAGCTTTGTAAGAAGTCAAGCAATTGGCTGCATAAGAACAGTGAAGACATTTAAACTCCCGCTTGTTTTCATGTCTCTTCTTGTGCCATTTCAAACTTCCCGCATGAGCCGTTCTGAATTCACATCCCGGAAAATCACATGAAAACTGTTTTTCACCCGTATGAACAAAATTGTGATTATTTATTCCCTGTCTCGTCCTTGTTTTAAAGGGACACAAGTCACATTTATAAATACTTTTGTCATCTTCAATCTCACTTTCAACTTTAGATTCTTTGTATTTGTCACTGTCACTTTCACCGTCTAAATCCGAATCCGGACCAGAACCAGAACCAGAATCAGAAATGCAAGTAACCTCAAAATCAAGGTCTGTTTCTATCGCAGATTTACAAGGAGAATCAGAATCAGAACCGTTTTCAGTTTCTTTCCAGACAGATTTTCCGATTACTCTTTGCTCAGATTTTGTAAAGGTTGTCTTGCATTTTCTCTCGGCCATTTTGGAACACTACAATCTACAATTTTGTCGTAATTCATATACGTTTTGATTTTTGCCGTTGACGCACGAATTTTGCACTAGGTTTAATTTGAAGACTAGAATCTAGAATCTAGAATTTACAATGTAGCCGAATTCTAGAAAAATGAGTGTAACATGAAGAATGAACAGTGAAAAGTGAAGAGGACTTTGTTTCCTTGTTGGATGTTGGAGCGTAAATTGTAAATTGAGCCCCTTAGAAAGACAAAACCCTCCAAAGTTTCCATGGAAATTAACCAATTTAAAACACATGTTTTAAAATAAAAAAAACCTTCTGGAGGGTTTTGTCTTTCTCAGGGGCTCAATTGTAAAATGAGGAGCAGAGAGCAGATGCACAAAAACATAAGAAAGGAGCAGCATGAATCTTGCATTTCTTCCCATTTCCCCTCTCCAGCTGGATTCTAGATTCTTTCCCTGCAACCTTTTCCCTTTCTCAACACTACACAACACGTACAATACCAAATCTTTCAAGTATCTCAAAAACCCCAAACTAAAAACCTCAAAATACAAGTCAGACAGCACAATTTGAGTTTTGAGAAATGAAGGAGCGAGTTCTATCCTCATAATTTACACTCAATTGTCAATTGGAAATAATAAATTTCCCCTCCTTTTCTTTTGCTTCTACACAGACACACTCTTTACTCTCTCTATATTATTGACTATTGACTATGAAATTCTGTACACTGTACACTGCACAAATTGTTCAACGATGTAAACTTTGTACATTGTACTGCACAATGTACAGTTTACATCGTTGAACCTACTTTTTGGAACACTTGATTTTCTGTAGACTCAAGACTCAATTCATACTCATTTTGAGTTTTGAGGCTTTCAGCTCATTAAAAACAAGACCCACAAAATATGTTTATTTATTATGCGTCAATTTTTCATAATTAACGAAGTAAATGCTAGAGAGGATTTAAATACCGGACAACGCATCCACATGTACAATAAAAGGAGGCAAGGTTTATTCAGGATTCACTTTCAATCATTTCTAATTTCCAATACAAACTATTGCAAATGTGAGTGTTGTTCTTAAAAATTATCCATTATTATTGGAAATCTTGACACACTCCTTTTAAATTCTCGTGAGAAGTACTCTTGGCAAACTGTGGACATTTAAATGAGCCGCGTGCAGATCAAATCTGTTTGTACTGTAATTGCATTTCTCTTCCGGACATTTGTACAATTTATGTATTTCGGCTTGTTGTTGAACTCTGGCTGTGGACTGGAAATTTTTGTTGTCTGAAATGAAAATGTCAGGTTTTGTCTTGAGTTTCGCTGCAATTTCCTTTGCATTCAAACCGTGACGATTTTCCAGGTGAATTTTCCAGGGAGTAAGTTGCACCGCTGCGTATTTGCATCCGGACACTGGACATTTTCTTGGCTTGTCCTTGTCATCCAAATGAGTGTCAACGTGAGATTGCAACCCAGTGTTGCTGACGGCTGTGTACACGCAGTACGGACATTTATAATTTTTCTCCTTGAGATGGGTTTTCAAATGTCCCTGAAATTAGTTCACCAAAATTTGAAACGTCAATTTTTAAGTTAATGAATAAGAAATAAAATTTGATTACAGATTATCTAAATTACTGTTAAATGTTCAGATATTTTGTGCTTGCTCTTACATTCAAATGGGATCTTTGTCGACTTTTATAGCTGCAAAAAGTACAAGCGAAGGGTTTTAAATTCGAGTGTGTGTACTCGTGACTCTTGAGGTTTCTCTTGTCAGCCACCGCATACGGACAAAACGAACACTGTCAAAAAAAATCCATAAAATTTACATTCACTTTTAAAAATTTTTATTTTTTTAATTTACAAAGAAAAGAGAAATACTAATTTTGACTGGGATTTGATCCGGATTTTACCTTGTACGGTTTTTCGCCCGTGTGTGTTCTCAGATGAATTGTCAAATGACTTTTCTGGGTGGTCCGATGCTCACAAAGTGGGCAAGCAAAATTGCGCTCTTTTGTGTGGATAACGAGATGAGCTTTGTACGAATTCATGCAGTTGGCTCCGTAAGAACAGTGAGGACATTTCAACTCCCGCTTATTTTCATGTCTCTTCTTGTGCCATTTCAGTGAGCCACTATGTGCTGTTTTGTATCCACATGCCGGAAAATCACAGGAAAATCGTGTTTCACCCGAATGAACAAAATTATGAAGGTTTATCTGCTGTTTTTTCCGTGCTTTGTACGGGCACAACTCACATTTATAAATGTTCTTACTTTTTGCCCTCTTACTTTTAACTTGGTATTCCTTGTCACTGTCACTGTCACTGTCACTTTCACCGTTTGAATCCGAACCAGAATCAGAATCTGAATCACAAGCAATATCAAAATTAGGGTCAATTTCTACAGCAGAATTAGAATTAGATTTAGAATTATTTTCAGTTTCCTTGTTGTTGTCAGATTTGCCTCGTTGCTCTGATTTTGTAAAAGGCGTCTTAAATTTTAGTTTACTCATTTTTTAACATTCCGTTTCACCGTGGATCGTTGGTTTATGTACGTTTTGGTTTTATTTTCTACAGTAATTTCGCACAAGTATTAAGGAACCTGGAATCTGGAAACTGGAATTTAGTACGTAGCAGATTTCTATAAAAATGGGTCAAGTGTGTGGACTGTGGAGTGGACCTTTTTTCCGTGTTAGATGTTGGAGCGTAAAATATAAAATGAGAAGCTGTATAGAAAGTAGAAATTGCATGGATAAAAACAAGTTGACAGAAGAAGAGTTTCTGCTCTCTGCCCCAGTCCCAGTTCCAAAAGCACAAAAGTGTTGCCTGTACTTCCAAAATGAGAAGGAACAGGAGTTTTAATCCCTCTGTTTTCTGTATTCTGTATAACAACTTGAGAATGGAGAAGACAGATAAATCGTAATAAAAAGAGTAGAGAGCAGATGCATAAAAAAATGAACACGTAGCAGCATGAATAATGAATAATGAATACTGATGCTTGGGTTCATTCATTCTTTCCCATCTCCCCTCTCCAGCTGGATTCTGGATTCTGGATTCCTTCCGACTTGGAACCTTTTCCCTTCTCAACATTGCACAACACGGACAATGCCGATTCTTTCAAGTACCTTCAAACCTCAAAACTCAAAATATAAGTCAAACAAGACCATTTGAGAAACGAAGGAGCGAGTTCTTTCCTCTTAATTTAGGCCCAAGTGTCAATTGTAAATAAATTGTCAATTGAATGAAATTCTGTACAATTTACAATTCACAATGCACAGTTTACATCATTCAACCTACTTCTTTTGGACACTTGATTTTCTATAGACTCGAGTCTCAAGTCAAAAACATTTTGAGTTTCGAGGCTTTCATTTCATTAGAAAAACGAGACCAACTAAATGTTTTTTTATGCGTGGATTATGATATTATGATACCAAACAGATTAAATGCTTGAGAGGATTTAAATACTGGAAACTGGACACTGCATCCGTATGTATTTGCAAAAAAGGAGAACATTTTTATTAAGGGTTCATTTTCCATTTCTAATTTTCGATACAAATTATTGCAAATATTAGTGTTTTTCTTAAAAATTATACATTATTATTACCCATAGAAACTAGAAACTTGTGTCTAGAATCTAGAATCTAGAAATCCTGAAAAAGTACTATAGTATTTACAACTCTGGTTCAAATTTGTCACGGAATGTCATGAGCCAGCCGAAGAGGCAGAAAATGACGAGGGAAATCATTATGATGAGAGGAACGATGAGTCCTTTTGAGGAAAATTCGCTTGCTCCTTGCTCTTCCATTGACTGGATATCGACGAGTTTCCCATTTTTCCGAGACAAGGTTGGTGCCTGAAGTCCTTGATGTCGAGGATCTAGGAAGATGCGCGTGTCATTTTCCGAGAAATGTGGAGCGTCCTGAAATTATCATTGAACATTGAGAATTGAGAATTGAGCACTCAACATTAAGTTGGCTATTTAGTACAAAAACAACATGTTTAAATATGGCATACAAATAAAAAAGTTTTACCTGAAGCGTAATTCCTTTGACCTTTGTGATTTTCCACGTGTTCACAGAAATGATGTCAAGGATGTCTGGAGATTCGGAGGAGTTTGAAGGATACGAAGAAAATCCGAGGTGATAGTAAAGAGGAAGAGAAATTTTGAACTTGAGACACAAGTCCCATTTGTGATCGTCCGCCGTATTCGTCCAAACTAAAAATAGCACACACGCACGTTTACATTTTTCAGCATGTTTCAAATTTTCACAAACATTTTACACACAAAAAGCTTCAAACTTGAGGGCAGATCTTTTTTCTAGTTTTGCATTTTGTATTTACCGGTAATAAAATTATTTTCATATCGGATTTTGAGCATGGTGACCGTTTCTGAATTTCGTCCTTTCTCCATGAAACAACCGTCAAATCGATGCGTTTCATCCCCGTCAATTTGTAACGCTTCTCCTCGTACCTAAAAAGACAGTAAATATCCAACATTAAAAATTAAAAAAATAATGAACTGAATATGGAATTTCAAATGCCAAAAAATGCTTCTTAAATTTTAAGCTGTGTTCCAAAATTTTCCTATTACCATCGCGTAGACGTAGACATAATTTTGAGTGGCCTGTGGAAAAGTGTGATTGTTTGTCCATGGATGCGTTTCAATGATGATGGAGAGGCCGTGAAATTCGTCCAGGGTCATCCGGCTTGGATCACGAAGATACCAAAAAATGATTCCTTTCACCGTCTTTGTTTTTGACGTTGGCTCTGGCGCTGACTTTTCACTAACGAGGAAATCTGTATCACGAATCCGGAATTTAAATTCCACTTCCCAGTTTCTCATCCCCACCAGCTGTTTTAAAATTCAAATTTTAAAGAGAAAAACCAACTGTAAATAGGTGATGTTTTTGAAAAAAATCAATGGCCAAAATAAAAACTACTCACAAGTGTATTCCACAACGTGCCAAAATTATCCACAGCCCCGTTTCCATTTCCATTGTCTGAGTTGTCGGTGAGTCTAATGTATTCATCGGTGATTACAGTTGTTCCTCTAGTCGCCCAGTTCCAAATATTTCTCCCGCCTGTTGAATTCAAAATGCAAAAAATCAAACACTCATCATATAAAAATCGCTGACTATTTTTAAATAATTAAATGTGTTTTTATCTCAAGTCTCAAGATTTAGCTCACGTGTTCTACCTGAAATTGAGTCCCCCGGGTGACTAAACTGCTGGAGATCAATGGAATGTTCTTTTTTGTAGCGAGTCACTGTGTGTGTTGTTGTCGAGGTGGTTATCGTCATCGCCTCCGGCTCCTCTGGTGGTTTTTCGATTCCAGTTTCAACTGTTTCAACTCCAGTCCCATGATGTGGTTGATGTAGGAGAATGAACGCGAAAGAACTTGAATGACCATACCACAAGGTGAGAAAAAATATCCAAAAGACTTGAATCACCACTACTGATATTTTTACGGTGCTTCCCTTTCCGTACATTTTGTTTTCGGAGTTGAGAATCCTTTAATTTTATAATACTTCAATGAGACTTTAGCACAGAGAATTTTGCGTAACATTGCGAACCGTCGTCGTAATCGTTCTACGTCTTGGAATTTGACACAGCTCCTTTTTCTACAGCAAACTGAGAAGGAGAAAGAGAACAGAGAACCGAAACAAACAGAGAAAGAGAAAGTGAGTGGAAAATGCGTGTGCGTATCCATCTCAAAGCTCAAAGCAGAAAGCAGAAGCGGAATGAAAGAGAGAAAGCGGACGGGATTCATAACACTTTGCTTTTGCAGTGTGCCGTGTGCAGCGTAGTTGGGAGAAAGTGCGTAGGCAATGCCTATAGTCTACACTAGATATATAATATATACACGTGCCCGATACATGGGTTGAAGTTTTTACGTCGTTTCCCTTCTACAACGTTGTGTACACATATTTTGGTATGTATTTTGTATGTTGTATGTGCATTCTGTTTTGGAAATCTCTCGCTTTCTCATTTGCTTTTACCACAACAAATATATTGTATAAAGTGCACAAAATGCATAATGAATAATGAACAATGAATGTTAACAGGATTGTAGTCATCGTTTTCAAATCGGCATTATCAATAAATTGATAATGTACTCAAAACTCAAACTCATATAAAATTGCTTCTGTCACTGTGTGAAAATGAACGAGACATAAATGTAAAATTAAATACTAGTGATTTCTGCACTAAATAAAAATGACCAACTCAAAAAATGCTCAAGAAACTCAAATATTGCTTTCACTGTTTTTCGTTTTTCGTTCGCTACCTTTGAGTTTTACAAAATTGGTACACAAACACATTAAACACAGACACTGACATATTTACTTACAATTGTGCTTTTCTTTCGACTTTCTCTTTTCTCTGCAATTTGGCGGGAGGCTGTTTAAATTTTTTTTTTCACTGACAATTCTGGCTTCTGGCAAAAGTGAAAATAGATTATTGTGTTTTGTATTTTCTACAGTTTTTCAGTGGTAATTTTCACTGATGACTTTTGTCTTCCACCTGGAATCTGGATTTTGGTGTTGATGATCCAATTGAGTTTCATATCAAGACACAAATCACAATTCAAACTCCTGTACTCTTTATTCTTTATAATTGCACCCCAAGTTTTCTGTTATTTTGCTGCTAGTCTTGTTTCGGGTTTTTCGTTTTTCTTTTCATCGGTCAGTGGTCAATCATAATTCCAGAAATAAGGTAAATTGCTGTGAGAATAGTTCATGTTACAAAATTAAAAATTATGTCATATTATTTACTATTTACACTGAAAATTCAATTGTGCATGCTTTTTTATCTGTATAGATAATAGATAAAATGGACAAGAATTATTGGCAATCGACCGTGCGCAATCCAAATGAACACCCTTATAATTTGAGTTCGTCTAGTCAAAATTCATCCAGAAATTATATTCCTCCTCCTCAAAACACATCATCATCATCTTCATCTCGATTCATTTCTCCTGCAAATTCAAATCCAAATGTAACATTTAACAAAAGTTCAACTTCAACCTCAACTGATGTAAAGATTGATTATGAGACGGATGTGGAAGAGGAAGATTTTAGTATAAAAAGTGAAAATTATTCTACTTCTGGTTCGGATTCGGAGTCGGATGATTTCTACTCCCTCAAAAACAATAACAATGCACAACATTCACCAATGTAAGCAAAACAAATTAAAATTTTCTGTATTTTGTATTTTGTACTTGTAAGTAAATCGAGCATTTCATATTACATATTACATATGGCAATTTTATATCAACACTCAACATTTAATACTGAAAAATTATGCCTAATTTTTTTGAATTTAAATAATAAAGGAAACGAAAGAAGATGGAAAATCCTGCAGATGTGAAGAAATCGCAAAGTACAATTTCGTTCATTAAATATAACAAAATTAAATGTCAAGACAGGGCTGAAAAGGGAAATGTACCAAGTCAACATCAAAATCAATATCAAATTAAAAACTGCAATATACGGAAAAGCCATACACTTAATTCCAACTCCAATAACAATAACAATAAAAACAATAATAATGAAAGTGGCGACGTCTCTGCACCTCTGCCCTCCAGTTTAATTCACTTGTCAAATTACAAGGATTATATCCACTGCTACAAATGTTTTTCCACATTTTACAAACTAGTTGATTTAATCATCCATTTTGACAAGTGTTCCATTACACGTGATGGTAATTTTAAGGATTTTAAACAGAGCCTAAAAGAACAGGAAACTGGAAAGCAAAATAGTTCTTCTTACTCTTCGACCACCTTCAAAATCAACAACACCAACACCAGTAACCAATCAACAATAACAAATGAAGAAACAGAAAATGAGTCATTTAATAATAATAATAACAATAATTTTGAACCCAGTAGCTCATCACCCTTGATGCCTTTCCTTGAACAAGAAGAACAAGAAGAGATAAATAATAATCATACTTCTCACTTAGAAAATTCCTATGGATCTTCACAAAGTGATGAATATTTCCAGTTTAATTCTAATTCCAGTTATCCGTCTCCTCCAGATGAAAATGCAGTTAGTAGTGAACTACAATCGCAATCTTCAATCGAACCACTAGTGAAAGAAAACAAAAACAAAGAAAAACAAGGGATAAAGAAACGCCCTCGGAAAAAACCACAACAACATAGTGAAGTTCCATACAAATGTCCGGTTGAGGCTTGTTCTGCAACTTCCTTTGAGAATCATAGTTCTCTTCAATATCACAAAGAGACAGAGCACGATGTCTTTAAAATCAAAACTCCTGTAGCTTGCCCCACCTGTGGAAAAACCGTTCCTGGTCAGTCTGAACTTCTTGTTCATCTTAATAGTCACACTGGCTACAGACCCTACAAGTAAATCATCATTATTTTATTATTATTCAAAAGTCAAAAGAAAAATATTCTTTTTTTGCTTCTCTCTGTATCAAAATTTATCAATTTACTATACAAAATTATTATTATTAAATGAGTTTTTATTTTATTATTCTTTAATAAATTCCAGGTGCAAAATTGAAGGCTGTGATAAATCTTTTATTGCAAGGGCAAGCTGTATCAGCCATTTACAATCCATTCACAGGAAAACTTTGGAGGAGAAAGTTTTCCAATGTCCAGCAGACGGATGTATTATATCCCTTCCAGTGATGAAGGAGTTGAAGGAGCATGTAAATTCTGCCCATCCGGGATTAGTCCGTTACAAGTGTAAACATTGTGATGAAGGATTTGTTTTTTACAGTGATAAACTTGATCATCATCGGAAATTTCATGCAGACTGGAAATACGTATGTGATGTGGAGGATTGTCGAAAACTTTTTAGGAGTAGTTCGGATCTGAAAAGTCACAAAACCGCACACCGAACTGATAGACCATTTGAGTGTGAGGTGGAAGGTTGTGGAATGAAATTCAAGCAGAAATATGCACTTCTAAAACATACGAGGGTCATCCATGAAAAAAGTGAGCAGTGCCTTTGTACTGAATGTGGAAAAAGTGAGTTGAACACTAATCTTCCTTTTGATGAATTTTTGTGTACAAAATGCAACAAACTACAAAGTATAGTTCTTAGTTCTTATAGGAAATAGGAAACCCTGGTACAAAAAATTCATTTAAATAAATTCATGTTTTGTGTTTTCTGTTTTGGACAGCATTTTCACACATCGAAGGTTATAAAAGACACTTGCTGACCCACGCAAAACAAAAACCTCATATTTGTCACTATTGTGGATGGGTAAACGACTAAATTATCTAACATTTTATGCTTTTGACTATGATATTTTGCTTAATCGACTACAATTAAAAGTTTGAATACAATATATGTTTTATATTTTAACTCGTTATGATTTGATAGGCGTTTAAACTTCGACATACCCTGAAAAACCACATGCTCACACACACTGGACAAAAGGATAAAAAATGCCGGTTCTGTGAAAAAAGTATGAACAATTTATGCATTCAAATAAATGCTACCCTTTGTATTATGTGTGTGTCATCAATTTGTTAAAAGTAATAAATAAAAATAAAAAGTTGACTTGTTTTCCTGTTTTAATAGGGTTTGCTTCAGGTAACACACTCCTGAGACATCAACAAACTCACACAAAAATCAACCCTTACAAGTAAGACTTTTGTACTGCACATTTTTCCGATTTTTACAGATGTAATTTTATTTAGTCTGGATGACAACGAATGAAATACGATTTATTTATTGTTTTGATGCAGATGTGCCTTTTGTGACGCTTGCTTTCCAGACAACAGGTAAAATTATGTTCTCATTATTCTCAATAAGACATTCAATTATTATTGTTTGCGATTCCTATAAAAAATATTTACTGTGTAATTCAACCATTTTATTTATTCGTGTATTTACTTTTGTTTGTAGGCCTCTGAAAAAACATATCGAGTTTGACCACAAAGATGAAGAATTTGACCTGAATGTTCCTTCCACATATCAACGGGAAAAACCGACCCGAACTCTCAAGCCTTGACCAAGAATCATGAACAAAAAAAAAGTCAATTTAGTGATATATGAGCGTTAGATATATGTATAGTTAGTGACACTAACTTAGTGTCAGTTTACATTATACATTTTCATTGCTTTTGCTGTCTGCATAATATTACTCGTTTTATGATTGAGTTTTGAGTTGTACAATTTACGTAATTTTTAAACATAATATATTTAAAAGTCTAAAAAACAAAAAGCCAAAAATATATTGAGTTATTTATACATACGTCTACAAAAATCAGAAAAAAAACTCTGTTTTTCATGCTCATTTCCCTACATGTATTTACGTTTTTCAATTTTCCATGGTCGTTTATAATATGTACATTTAATTAAGAATAGTCAAGAATTTCCTCTTGATGGTTTTAAAAGAGAGATTTTCCAAGTGAAAAAAATTACTGCAGTTTTCACACAGTAAAAAATCAAATACGTTTTAAAAACGTTATTCAAGATACTTACATGAATGTGCGCATTCACAAAGTGCACATTTCCTGTCTATTCTCGATCTCTCGATCTCATTCGTTTCTTGTTTCTCGTGGATGTTGGACGTATTTCATCTTGTCTCTCTCGTTTGGAATTTTAACACTTTAATTAAAGTTTAGCTACAATTAAATTTAATAGAGTTTGATTAATGATTTATCTACATACATTCATTATAACTGTGTTGTAAAAGCTGTCACAAAAGTGTTTTATTTTCTGAGTGTCAATAATTGTATTCAATTGTCAATTGAATTCATAATTCAATCATTTTGAGAGATTTTATTTTTTGTCTGTTGCTGAAAAACTGGATAAAAATGTCGTACAGGAGAGTATTTCCATTACGTCCTAATAGACGTCTTGTAAGTTGTATAGTATTTTCTTATTTTATTTTTTACCCCAGTTTTTTTATAATGATGATAATTATTATTATTGGCATTTATGTGATGTAATTTTAATGTGTTTAATTTGTCCAGCTTCCCATATTTAATGAGAATGCAATGGAAATGGAAGCGGAATTTGGCAATATTTGGCAATATGATGAAATAAACGATAGTGACATGGACCAATTGATTTCTGACCGATTGCCTGTTGACATAAATCAATTTTATTCTGACCGATTGCCTTCTGACATGGACCACTTGTATTCTGAGATGCACATTGACCAATTGTTTTTTGACATGGAAAAATTACCTCCAAAAGTATGCTCAATTTTAAGATTTACTATTAAATACGATTATACTGTGTACTATATTATTATGTTTTACTATGTACATAATACATAATATAATGCAATAATATATATTATTATTGTTTTTCCTTGTTCTTTAAAAAATAAGATGATGCAATATGATCATTATTTATTTATACTTTTCTGTATTACATTGTATGAATTGTTGTTTTTTGTGTAAATAAATATAGATTTTAATGGAAATTCTCAGCTATTTGGATGAACAACAATTAGTCAAACTTCGACTTGTGAGCTCTCAATGGAATGAAATTTGCTGTCTTCTCCTTCAAGAAAAGACAAAAAATAACCCAGATTCCAAGCTCATCGTTAAAATTAAAAAACCTCGTGGAGATTATTTTTTGGAATGTACCACAACTATTACAAAATCCCTGGATTGTTTCCTTAAATGTTTTGCTCCGTCTACAGCGGAAAAATTATCTGGTCGTCATCGTCCATTTCCGTTTTCTCGTTTCTGTATTTCTGATTTGCATGAAATGGAAAACTCTCAAATGACTCAATTTGTTTCGTTGTTTGATCATATCAAGTCCCTCTTTCTTGACATCAAGTCACAAGATACTAGAAATGTTGAGCGATTTTGGAGATTGTTATTAACCTTTGCTACAAATATTGAACATTTGGGATTTTCGGGTAGCCGCTGGACTCAAGTTGAATTATTTGGACCCTATTTTAATTTGATTGCTACTCCTCAGAATCAAGAGGAAACTTTTCTCAACAAACTCAAGGTTGTAGAAATTAAATTGGAAAATGGTAATGAACACCATGAATATGCAGTTCTTTATGCCATGTATAATCTTTTGGAACAAACACCAAATGTTCAAGAATTGATTTGTCATCAACCAACTGGACCCATGGATCCTCCTCGTGTCAATGCAATTGCTAATTTTGATGCCTCTGAAAGGAATCGAGGACCTATTTGTGGACAATTTCATCTCCTCCAACTTTGGCAACAATTTAACAGATCTCATCTCCTAAAAAAGTTGGAATTGAATAATACCGTAATAAATGGATCTCAACGATACGACCCTCCAGCTGTTCTTATGAGAAATCTTCAACTTGAAAACTTGACTGCTGATTGTAGTATGAGATCTGTGCAAAATGAAAAGGCTACTATTAATAACATTTACCATGCAATTAAATCCAGTTGGAATACTTTGTCAAACTTGGATCTGTACAATGTGGCCACGGAAAGTATGAAGTTTTGCTTCCACGACATTTCATCACTTCCAAATGTTCGTCAACTCAAAATTCAAGTTCAAGTTCCAATGGAAACTGGAAGCATATTGGACCGATTTAGTCAACTTTGTCCGTCTATTACAAGTCTGGAATTGGATCGTCTTACTGGTGAAAACTTGAATGTGGCTCGGATTCTGTGGACTGGATTTAAAGGCTTGAAATATCTCAAAGTTGTAGTGGATCTGACTAAAGGAAGTGCTTATTCATTGGCACTGGATTCTACATTTTCTGGTTATTCTGTGGAATCAATTCAGCGAATTCAATCAAAACTAAAGAAGGAAATTTCCATGGAGGAGGCGAGAGCAGGAGAACCACAAGAAGCATCCATTTTGGATTTAAAAGGTAATTTTTTTTGTCATTATATGTGTGTATTTATTACTATCTGTGCGTATGAATACGTAATTAAATTTTTTAAAACATGTATTTAAAACTGATTCATACATTTATCTAATATTTAATTGTCTATTTCTATAAAGGTTTAAGCCGTCTTGAGCTCGAGTTTTTCATGGAGAAAAGAAGTCCTGCACTTGAATATGTCAAGAATCGTATTCAAAATTCCATTTTTATGAAGATTTTGCCTCAGCATATCCGTGAATATCCCAGATCGATCCTCTTCTATTATTTTTAATTCAAAATAACAAGAATTATTATCAACTTGCTTTGATCTCTTTTTTGTAAAAGGTGTGTGTGTTTATGTACTAACTGCTAACAACTAACAAAAAGACTTGACTGATGATGAATTAAGTATTATGTAATTATACAATCTTCTATTATTTTTAAATCAAAATAACACCAATAATTATTATTACACTATTATCAACTTGCTAAGATATATCTCTTCTTGTAAAAGGTGTGGTTGTGTATTGTGTACTCACAATACGAACAAAAAGACTTGACTGATGGATTAAGTATTATTTATTATTATTATGAACCTAATAATTAACTTTTACCTTTTTATAATTTTTCACAAATAATAATAAATGTACTAATGTTTACCTAAATGAAGGTACTTATGATTTGTTTTTGTAAAAGCAAGAACAGCGAAAGTTTATATTGAAAAAAATAAGTTGAAATAGAAAATATATATGTTATGGTTAAACACAAACACATATTGTGCATTTATTCTGCGCTATTTGTAATTTGTAATAATATTCTGCTACCGACAAGGGAATGTAGAATACAGTTTTCCATTAAATATTAAAAGTCAATTTATACAAAAATAATCCCTGTTTAAGATTACTAGCTTAATTTCTTTTGTATACTAATATATTTTTATGCACACATGCTATATTCATTATTCATAATTCATAATAATTGTACCATACTTACTTTACCAATGTCCTTTGATAGCTTTTAATATTTAGGTGCATATATCACATACAAGAAACTGAGAGAAAAAAGTTGCAGTTTTGCTTTAATTTTATATAATATGAATCACATTATTTTTTAATACTTAACCATAATAATATATTTTCTCACATTGGTCCTAAAATTTTCAAGGATGAAAACGTAAAATTCAGATCGCGCTCAGTTCATAAATCCTGTCGATTTCCGATCGACGTCGTGTTTTGTCTTGATTTTGATTGAGATTAAAATTAAAGTTGGACGTTGAAATAATAGTGTTTGATTGAATTGTTGTTAGTTTCTAAAGCTGCAACTTACAAACTGTCATAAATTTACTTGCTTCACATCTGCCATTTGATAATTCAAGCATTTGGAGAGATTTTTATACAGCTGAAAAAAGTGGAATAAAATGGAAATGGAACAAGTAAAAAAGGTAAATTGTAAATTGCATGTCGTATAATATTCTATTGTGTGATTCCAGTTATTCTAATGGTATCTAACAGATTTCAATTATGTACATAAGAATTGTAATTGTGTTGATTTTGTCCAGGTTGTCCGACTCAATGAGAATTCAATAGAAATTGAAGCGGAAGCTAACGGTGGTGGTGATGATGAAAGAAATGACAGTGAGCCTTCTGACATGGATAAATTGCCTAATGAAGTATGTTAAATTTTAAGCAAACATCTCGTAAATAAATACTTCATTTTCTTCATAGTATGAAAACCTAGTAATTTTTTTTAATGAAGATAGAAGATACAAAAATCATATGTGATGCTGTTTTTTTTATTTTGCACTATAAATTCTGTGCTAATTAAGTAAAAAGAAACTATATTATGAAAATGTTTGATGATTGATTTTTTATTTTTGTTGTGTGTTTTAAATAGATTTTTATGAAGATTCTCCGCTATTTAAGTAACAACCAATTACTTCAATATCGCATTGTCAACTCTCGATGGAATGAGATTTGTTGTATTCTTCATATTCGTCGTAAACCAGATTTTACGGTTCGTGTAATCAAACAACGTGGAAAAGGCTTGGAATGTTCTACAGTAATTACAAGAGATCTTGATGATTTTCTTCAGTGTTTTGCTCTGTCTGAAGCTGACAAGTTATCCGGTCGTCGTCGTCCATGTCCATGTTTATTCTCTCATTTTAATATCCAAGGTCTCTATTATATGAGACAGACTGACATGTGTGAGTTGGCTTTTACTTTTGGTCCTCAAATCAAAATCATCCACTTTGATATCAAGGGCCAGGACGTTCCGATTTTTCCAAAAATTTTTAAACTCCTCTTGCATTTTGCCCGCAATATTGAACACTTGGGTATTTCTGGTACTTATGCCTTGGCCGGTGTCTCTTTGTTTGATGAGGTTTCGGACTACATTGACAAATATGATTCGAGTATCAAACCACTAAGTCTCAATAATACATTCCTGAAAAATCTCAAGATCTTTGAAATTAAATCGCAAGATATTGGAAGATGTTGTATTGACCGACTTATGGAAACAATTCTGATGCGCACACCTAATATTCAACAAGTTATGATCCACAATCCTTATTTTGGTACGAACTCGGATAAAGGGATCCTCCCCTGGAACGTTGTGGAAGTATTAAGAAATGCTAATTTGCTCAACAACAGCAAAGTTGAAGTCAAATATGTACCATATGGAAATCATCCTAATCATGTGTCAAATGTCAACTGGAATGTTGACATAAACGGGTCCCTGGTCACATTTTGCATGTATTAAAAATGGCTAATTTGCTCAACAAAGTTTCAGTCAAATATATGGAAGGAGAATAATTTTTGTGATGTATCAACTAAACATTATATTTTGGTAAATGTGTGTTTACTTACTTCTTACTTTTATTACTTATACAAGTATAAGAAAATCTTGGACTGATAATATAAAACGTATTCATCATTATGGTTTATTATTTTTTGTGAGCTTACTATAATAGTTGATTACAAATAATTTTCTTTTGTAAACCTTCTAAACTAGATGAATGTACTAATTTTTATGCTGACTGATTTTTTATACAAAGGAAAAGGAAATAATAAAAAAATCCTCAATAAAATATTGAAAATTCAAATAAATATCCTGTGTTCATTTTCATTCCTGTGTTTTAAACTAGGTAAACTAAACCGCATTTATTTTTACTATCATTATATTATTATGTCATTGCATCTTTTGTTGTAGTCATAATACGGAAATATAGATAAAAGAGGTTGAATTAGAAAATATAAAATAATATTGTAGTCTCAACCATACATCATACAAGAATCTAGAAGGATAAAATCTTACACATTTCAAATATTAAACGCGCACACACATTCGCGATGCATTGTGATTTGTGATTAAATTTTAATTGTAAGTTATCTATAAAACTAAAGTTTTCCTAGTTATCATGCCACCATCTGGAGATGAACCAGAGGAAAAGTTACCAATACTTCGTCAAGGTATGTACAATAAATAATTAATCTTCATTTTCTGTTCCAATTTAAGTTCTCGAAATCCGTTTTTAGTTTTTATTCATATTTCATATTTTATCATGTGAAAATGTCATTGTAAGTTGTAAGTAAGTAAAACGAAATTGTGTCATTTTTATGAATCGTCATCGTTAATCGTCATTACAGTTGGCAATTCATATATATGTAGTTGCCATTGTAAATTTTATTAGTATCTAAACTCTAAACAATATGTGTGTAATGTGTAATGTGTATAAAACTTTGAACTTGTATGATATGAGAGAAGCAAAAAAAAGACTAAAATAGTAATACTTTGATGTTTTTAATTTTTAATAGAGGACTTAACCAGCTTGAATCTAGAGCATCATTGTGATTTATATCCTCATCCAAGTAACAATAATGACCAAGATGAAAAGGATGAACAGTATTTTATTGGAAAATACATGAGTTGTAACTTAAATGAAGGGACGGAAGCGGCATCATTACCCTCGTTGGACGTCCAAATTGATAAATTTATTTGTGGTGCTCTTTTGACTCAAGAAAATTATTCAACTTGTTTGGAAATGTTGGAGGAATTACAAAAAGTACTTGATTTTGGTACAATTCAACCATTTGGCTCTTTTCTCATGGGACTAGCAAATTCAGATTCGGATGTTGATGTATATTTTGTTAGTTCAGGTATACATAATACATAATATAATATTATTATGATCCCAATTATCATATTGCATAATTATTCGTTATTTATACCTATTTTTGTTATTAATGAAAATTTATGAGCCTTGTTGATGAAAAAATACTTGTGTTGTACATAATAAATAATAATAATAATATGTGCACATATTTTTTATTTTGTATAGATAAATTGTTACCAGCCGATCTATTTGTTAAAGTCCTCGATGCCCTCCAAACTGCAAAAGTAGCTGAAAGTCAAAATTATATAAAACAAATACGATCTTACAAAACTTTACGAGTTCCTTTCATTCGGTTCACTCCATCAAATTTCAATATTAGTTGTGATCTCTCATTTGAAAATACTCTGGGTGCTCAAAATTCAAGATTGATTTTATTCCTATTCTCGCTCAATCCTGTGATGAGACCACTTACAATTCTTTTGAAAAGATGGGCTCAATCATATCAATTAAATAATGGACAAGGTCTTAAAGGTTATGCAATTGCTCTACTCGTAGTTTTTTTCATGGTACGAAAAAAATATCTACCATCAATTCATCTACTCCAGAGTCTAGTCCCTCCAAAAATTGTTGACGGTTTTTGGAATGTTGTCTTCTGTTCTGATGTGGATCTAGTCCGAAAGGAGATGGAGAAAATGGAAATTAAATCACCAACTCTCAATCACCCACATGAGCTAATCCCATTTGTGCTGGAATTCTTTCACATGCTCACTAATCTAACTTCTGACGACGTTATCTGTACATTGACTGGAGAATTTATTAATCGGCAATGCTTCACAGTAGGTGGAAAAGAAGGTATAAATAATAGATAACAATTTTAAATTCATAATGTTCAAAAAAAATTAAACCTAATAAAATTTTTATTTGTATTAATAATTAATAATAATAATTATTGTTACTAATCATTTTATTAAGTAAGTGTATAATTGTATAATATATTATGTTTTAGATCGTCTCCCTCCTTCTCAAGCTCGATTTATCCAGATGAGGAAGGTGACGAAAATCAAGTACAAGAAATTTCCCTCAAACAAGAGAATTAGCCTTCAAGATCCATTTGATCTTGCTTATAATGTGATGAACTTTTGTTATAATTTTACAAAAATTCAACGGGCCGTCAAAGAGACTGTTGGTCGTCTTCATGGAAATTTTCTGGAAAATAGTTCCTTCTCAAGTCTATTTATTGAAACCTCTGGATCCTCCACAAACCAGAATCAAAATTTACAGCGACAGACACGGCCAAGGAAAATTAAAAAACCAATGGAAATTAAACCTGCTGAAAGTGCTGAAGCTATTGAGAAACTCTGTTCCTCATACAAGACGGAACTTGAATCCTTTGCCTTTCGGATAACTCCTCAACCCATGTTTTTTAGATCAACTCGTGGCTTATCATGGTCAAAGTCTGATCTTGATGTAATGTGGTATGACTTGGTTCTCGACTTTCTCAACACTCACCTATTTAGCTGTCTAAACTCCTTTCACAATTCTAAACCAAGGGAAGAGAGTACAAATAATAATGACAAAAAACAAACATTTTCAACCACCTTCCAACTATCCGTACTTCAATCATCTAAATTTTTTACTAGAGCCATGAGTCTAGTAGATAAAAAACAACAAAAACAAGAACAACAGGAACAAGAAGATGAAGAAGAAGAGGAACAACAACAACAAACTGGAGAGACAACAACAAAGAAGGATGATGAAAGTCCTCCATTCTTCAGATTCTCCTGTCGATTTGAATATGAATGTAAAGAGGATGGTCCAACAACACCTCAAATAATTGTCTATTTGACACAATTGACCACAAGTAGTCATGATAATGATAGCAACAGTACTATCAAACTTCCAATGAATGCAGTCATCTATCCTATGAGATCAGAAATATTCCGTCAATTGGACAACTTTATGCGACACAAGCTCAAGTACGTACCAAGAGTTGGCTACATTCCTAAGAATGAGAAGAAGACTGAACAAAGTTAGGCAAGAAAAAGTACAAGTAGAAGAATAACAATACAAAATAGAGCTAAGATGAATTCCAGGGATCAAATATCAAAAGTAATAATGATTAATAATTAATAATAATAATAATTACTTAAATAATGAGCGTTAATGTAATTTCGATATTTTCATATACTTTCTTACTTTTGTCATGACTTTACTCTAGTTGAAAAAGATGCGCATATTTTGTATTTTATTACATCTACTTATAACTTATAGTCCAATATTCAATATTATATATTTCTATATTTTTTGTGGAATAAATCCAATGGATTATTTTGTACTTGACATTTTATATTTTATATACATTGAAAATTATACGAGTAAAATTACATTTATAAAAATTCATATTTCAGCGTTTCCATTTCTCAAAGTTTAAAGTTAGAATTAAAATAGTCATGTCATTTTGTTTAGCTCGTTTCATTTATGCTTATAGTTACGATTTACGATTGTATTTAAAAACAACATGTCAATTCCATACTCCATAATATATATATTATGATACACACATATTTTGTGCATAAACGTGAAGTTTTTCGTTCCAGCTCTCAGAACCTGAGCCTTGAGCTGAATTTACAATTTACTATTGAGGACAGGATGTTAGAAAGATAAATTGTGCTATTCGTCATTTATTTTTTATTTTCGTACTAGCTACATTTTCTATGTATTTTTTAGTAGGCTGCAATTTCAGCAGAATTGCAAATATCTATAATCTATTCGCTATTTATGTACATTGCATTCTGCACCACAGACAAAATGAGACACTTTTGATACTTGACACTTGAAATGGAATTTAAGATACATAAATTTCTTGAATGAGAACGGAGAGAGACAATCGAGTCAGTTGTGCACATTAAATATTTTGTCAAATGTCAAGTGAATAAATATATTTAAATACTCTTACCTCTTACCGTATCTTATCAATTAATGATTGAGCTAAGCTAGATAATTTTGTTATTGAGTTTGTTAAAATGTAAAAGGGTTTATTTTTAAATGGTAAATTGTCAATTAATGACAGTAATTATGTGGTCAGTTTTGGTAACAGTTTCCACTAATTTCTCTCTTATATTTATTGATGTCCAATGCCCATGTTCTAATGTACGTGTAGATTTTAGACTGTAGATAATTATGCACGCTTCATTTTATGTAGTCTGGACTGAAATGGGTTGAATTTCAGAGCATCTCATGTTTCAGACTTTCGGCTGTTGTGTCACGATTCACGATCCTCATACACTTTGGAATTTAGAGAGTAGAGAGTAGAGCGTTTATGAATTTTGTACTTACTCATTTAAAATAGTGTACAATTTACAATAATATTATGGCAATTAAATTTAGTATCAAATATCATTTGGTCAATTTTCAGTTGTAACTGCGTAGTTAGTCGTCAGATAATTTGTACAATGTACATGGTAAATGCTAAATGATGTTTTGTACCATAATATGAAGATTATGTCGACTTGCGACTGACGACTGGATGATGGTGATGATGAGAATAATACTAATAATTAATAATACTGGAGAATAGAGGAGAGATCTGATGTGATGAAATGAAATGAGAAAGCGTCATTCCACAGCTCCATGCGATCGAGAGTACAGCTCACTAAATATCCGACCTATCCAATAGTACAAAGTTTTATAGGATTTTGGAATTTTCCAATTTTCCCATCTTTTTCCATATATTTTTTGCATTTTTTACAAACTACCTGTAATTTTTACTCATTGAAGTGTTAGTTATTAGTTATAGTTCCTAGTCTGTGAAAAAAGCTCAATACATAAAATATATATAGAAAAACTTTGTACTGTTGTGAAGTCGGGTGGAAGAGGAGTAATTTCAAGGAGAGAGAAATTCAGGTATTTTGAATCTTCCTAATAATTTAAAAAATTATATTCATTAAACTTTTTTCCCCTTCTTTCTTCTTTTTATGTCATTTTGTGTGTCTCATTAAACTTAGAGTTTCTTTTCTTTCTTTGAGTTTCAACTTTTTTTAATTTTTTTTGCTCCTTTTTGTTTGTGTGATTTCAAGGGGAAGGAGATGACGACGATGAGTGACACCGAGTGGTGGTGGAGGAGAGAGGAGGAAAGTTTTTTTCCAGAAGCAGTGGCAGAATTCGAAATGGATTCGGATTCGGAACTGGATGAGGATGAGGATGATGTGATAGTTGATATAGTTGAATATCTCCCCCTGGATTACGAAGATCTGGAAGATGTACCCCTTCGACTCGCCCCTGATGAAGACGAGCCAGCTCATCAGCTTTTGTCTGTGGATTTGGAATCCGTCGGTAACTAGCCATTTTTACACTATCATAAATCAAACTTGAGATTTTTTTTTCATCTATCTATTGAATATTTTGAATATCATGTACAATGTAGATTGTAGATTGAAATTGTGTGTTTTCTTTGTCATTTTGTAATTTTTAGGCAATGTAAATGAAGTTGAAGATGAGAATAGAAATGTACTGTTCTCCGACGTTAATCTACTGAATGTACAAAACGCCCTTGGAATTGGACCTGGACTTGCACTTGGCTTTGGATTCGGTTTCGGATTTGGATTTGGACTTCCTGATGACTCTACAATGGATCAAAAAGTTCCGGATCTACATCTGGACCTGAATCCGGACCTGAATGGAAACCCAGACCTTCACAGGGCACATCCTTTTAAAGATGGAGAGTTGACACAGAATGAGGAACTCGATGAGCCAGGAAGACATTCTCTCCCTCCTTTTGCTCATCCTGGTGATTCGAGGGCTCATCCTGTGCACTCTTCATCTTCCTCTTAGTTTAGTTTAATTTAATTTAGTTTTAGAAGGAAGGGGGACCCACCCTCACAAACAAATAATAATGAACTGGGTCCTCCTTCCACAACCTCAAATAACTCAAAAATCTAAACCTTTATACTCGTTAAAAAATCTTCTATGCGAAGATGACTCTTCAGACTGCTTTCTACTATTTTTAGGGGTTTGATTTTTCGGATATCAGTTTCCATGCAACGGAAATGGAAACTGTCGTATATAGTGTACAATGTACAAACACGGATATATCAATTATCAATATATCATAATAATATAATGACTTATTTTATCACATGAAGAATGAAGACTGACTTAGCTTGTATTAAATACAGATAGTACATGGATTTCAGTGCGGCGTATTTTGACTGTAAAAGACTTTTTCCACAAAGCCCAGCGACAAGCGATCCCTTGAAAAGCAACCTGAAAAAATGTAAAAAAAAATGATAGCGTGGTGTAGAGCTTATATTCAAACATTTCAGTTTTTGATACAGTACAATTCTGAAATCTGAATTTTGAATCTTTTTTACATAACTAAGCATGTTTTTTTGAAATTTCTCTTTCGCTTAAAAAGTAATCACTTGTCGCTGTCACGTGCTATGTGGATAGGGTTTAAATAGTACAGTTCGATTCTAGACTGTAGACTACGGTCGTGTTGATAATTTTGAATGCGAATGATAATGCAAACTATGAGCTACTCCTAGTTCTAGTTCCTTGACTCTCGACTCTCGAATGCTGCTTAAAACTTGATGGTACTTGATGAAAAAGTGCCAAGTGAATGTAAGAAAATGAACGTTTCTCCACGTTAAGTATTTACGGAATATAGAAACTTGAGAGAGAAAAAGGCTTCTAATTTATAATTTATAATAGATAATATTTTGATAAGCAAACAGATGTATTTGTGTACAATTTCCAATATGCATAGAGCAGGAAGAACAATGTGATATTTGTGTTTTACTTTTTATATAGGTAATAGATATAGGATATAGAAAATGTTTTGGTTTTATACGGATAAAAACGAAATGGTAAAAAATGATAAATGGTACAAAATACAGAACCAATTTCAACTGTGACTTAACATGGTAATAAAAAGACTGAATTTAGAAACGGAATAGAATAGAATATTTATGATGAAAGAAATATGGGAAAAATAAATGCGAGTACGACTGACATGTACAAAATACAAAATCAAGAAGGAGACAACCGGACGTCTATTTGATTTTTTTTACTCTCATGTCGACTTTTTATTTTTAAGCCAATAAACTTAAATTTAAACAAGTCATTTCATACATCATATTGAAATTTTTTCGTATAATACAGACATTTTCATTGGATTTAATTTAGTTTTTTCTCATGGTCACCTATCGCTAGCTGCATCACGTATAATGTCAAATGTATAAGTCACCAGATTGATGATTACACATTTCACTTTGACAAGAAAGTTTTCCTACTTTTTGCACACTTAAGTTTCATGGGCATTTGTTATTTGTTAACTCTCATTCATTTCAATTGGATCGATTTCTCCCTTCTAACAGATTTTACATTTTACGGCTTTTATCTTTTATCAGAGCAACCACTAAAACATTATTCATGAAGCATTACAAATTTAATTCACTCCGTTTGCATCATAGTTCTATGTTTTGTGTTTTAAGGTGATGACTGTCTTTTGTCTTTTCTAATTTGTTTGAGGATTGAGGGATTTCATGACAACCACTTTTTGTTTGCCTGTTTTCACTGCTTTCCATGGGCTTCTCAGCATTTTAATTTGTATTTGAA
>JAQGBH010002204.1:0-25862 GCA_034698265.1 Sminthurinus aureus | reverse complement strand
TTTTTTAGCCCGTCCAAACATGTGGAAATTGTAAAAACTCGGGATTTGTACGTTTGAAATAATATGAAACACCCTAACATGCATGGCGAATTGGAGACATCCCCACTACTTTCGCTTCCCCTTTGGCAAAATGCAAAATAGTGTATAAGCTTGAAAACTTAAAACATGGTTAAAACAGGTATGATAAATAATATTCCCATTTTAACCCAACTGATTGAAAAGGGTTTTGAGGCAGTGTATTCAATTAAAAATGAAGCACAATAACTAGTACATATTTTTTTGTCATTCATTCATGAAATACAGAGAAGTGTTAAACGACAGTGTAAAAATAATGTGTTACATAGAATGCAGCATGAAAAACTAAATACCTGTAAAATACTAGTCTTCTTAATCTCTAAAAAACTACATACTTTAACAGTATGCACATTGCATATAAATATCAAGACTCAAGCCTACAAAGGGTTTATAGTTTATATACATAGTATAGATTGATTGTAAGTTGGAAGTACTCGAATCAATCTCAAATTTTGAGGAAGCAAAACCCCACAAAAAGTGAAACTTGTAAATTGCACATAACATACATAATACATGCATACGTAGATGTGGAAGTTTAAATTTTACATAATGTTCAACAATGCTGTCAACGTGCATAGTGCATAGATAATGCATGATACATATTACACTTAGAAGCTAGGCGCTTTATTTTTACAACTATAGATATTAAACTATATATTTAATAGAGCTTGGATTTCTGCTACATGTTTTAAAGTCAAAATACAGAGTTCGATAACACATTGTTACATCATAGAATAAAAAATAAACGCATATAATGTATAGTCTATAGTTTCAGTTTATGTTCGGTTATGTCTCATTTGTCAGGACTCAAGACTCAAGACAGTGAGTCTGTCTTTTGCCTGTTGTTCCGACTCATGAATTACAAAGTCACGCTCTCAAATCTTAAAACTAAAGGATAGTTTGAAAATTTTCCCTTTCTTAAGTTTTTGTTTTTATACCAATCACCCATATCTAAGAAGATACTGATAAAGATACTGATATTGTTTTATAATCATAATTCAAATTTTTGTCCTATATTTTGTGAAATTTTATTTAAAAAATGGAGTTGAAAAGTTGGAAATTAAAGACTACCATTTTCACACGGTCCTTCTTACTGTTCTATTTGTTGTACAGTTGTGAGTGTAGAAATATTGAAAGTGGTAGTGATATTGACGACAAGAATTTTTATCCTAGTGAAAATGAAGAGGACTACAGATTTCCTAAATACCCTTTTCAACAATACATCCAAGTTCGAAAAACGTACACGTAAGCATAAAAACAAAATATTTCAAGAAATTATAAGATATACCATTTCAGCATTCAATTTTTTGCAAGCACTAAAAACTTTACTGTCACCCTTTTTTGATTTTCTATGTCGTGTTTTCGATTTTGTATGTACATCTAAACATAGTGTTGAGCATGTACCAGTGTATGGATCTGGGTCATCTGCAGAGTCAAGTAACAATCACGAAAGAAACCATAAGCAAGATTCATCTCTCTCTTCAGATAAATTGGTGAAATCCGCATCGTCACACTATGGAAATGCCCATCATGACGAGGACCCCGACAAACCGTATTACCAACCACCGCTTCGTGAGGAAATTACGGAAATGAAAAAGCAGGAAGTGTATGAAGAAAAGGGTTACAGTGATGGTCACTACGATCACGCATCCCAGGGTGAAGATTCACATGGATATGAACCACATCCACATTATGATACTTCTGCTTCTTCACCCAGCTCGTCTTCATCCTCTTCCAGCTCCAGTTCCAAACTTCAGCCAGCATACAGTCACAGTCAACCTACTAAAAAATTTAGTAGTAAATTTCGGATACCAAAAACAACTGTTGGGAGTGAAGAGGGTTCATCTACCCGTGTTTTGAAATATATTGCAGACAACCTGTATGATAAAGATGCTCATGATGTTGGATTTTACAAGGCAAGAAGTCACATTTATTGTCCAGAAGTTATAGATTTTGATCTTAGTTCAAAATCGCAAGGGATGGGTGAGGGTCAAAGACCACAAGGAAAGAAAAGGTTAAATGGATTAGGAGGAAAAATTGAATGTCTCAAGAATAAATATTTTGCAAGTGGAAGCGAGCTACTACCTTCAGCAGTTTTCTTGGATCCTAAAGAATCTCAACATAGTACAATTAAAATGGGAACGATGAAAGATTTTCTTGCTGAAATCAAACAATACTTTCATTATAAAAGATAAGTGATACTTTAATCAGTTTTTAGCATATCGATATTGTTAATTGTTACTCATGTTTTTTTGTTCACTTCTCGTGTAGAACTTGTTTTATTTTTTGTTTTATTTGTTCTCTGTTCTTGTGTTGAATTAAAATATTTTGTTATTGGTTATATTTTATATTATTGTAATTTTTTAGTTCACGTGCACGAACCTGAACCTGCACGTATTTTTGTTTTTCCATGTATAAAAGGTGTGTTATCAATATATTTTTTATAAGAAATGAACTGTCTTACATGTTACATTCCAACTTAAACTATAAAGTGATTTTATGTTTAAAATATCTAGAAAACTAAAAATCATAAAACAACAATAATATAGTGTTTATACTTTAGAACTTTTGCGCATTTTCAACAAAAACTGCATATTGTCGGTTCACTCTTTACTCATGTTCTGACGTCAAGCAAAATCATTTCTGATGAACTGTTTGTGGCATCTCAATTCTTTTGATTCTCAATTGTAGATGAAAATAAAAGTGCTTACTTACATCATTATGACATAATTAGAGTCACAGAGTACGTTGTACATTTCGACCTGCTTTCATTTCTATAGAACGTAGACTGTAGACGATATAAATGCATGCATATTACACTCATATTTACTATTTACTTACTTGTCTGTTCTCATCCTCATGTCTGACCAGGAAAGCTAATTAAAGTTTAGATTATTAATTATTACGTAGTACGTACAAAAAGTCACGAGTAACAACAGAATTGTAAGAAAAGGGAAACAAAAACAAAACAATGTAGAAAAAAAATGCCGCATCCTGTCAACTGTCTACTGTCTACAGCGTACAGTCTACATTCTGCACTCTACACATTCATTGACTCTTGATTTTTTTTAAAGGAACTTTATCCATATAGAGGATTCTTTATCCATTTCCAATAATCAGTAATCAGACAGAAAAAAAGGAAAGATGAGCAATCGCGAATCTAAGGGAAATGCATAGGCAGAAACGTACAGTGTAACACATATAATATACATATGTACTTTTGAATACTTGAAAATTGTACACACGACACACAATACAGATTCTGTGGATTTTGTACTTTGTACTACATCTTTATTGTTGTACTTTGGAAAATTCATGATCCTTTTCATTCTTAATCCTCAATACTTTTCATATAGGAATAAAAGTAATAACAATTCTATAAATCTTGTAAATTCAAACATTTTTATTTCACATGTGCTGTTTTATGACATCTTTACTTGGGATTTTCATGCTTAAATCACTCACTTGATTGCTCTGTCCACAGTTTTGTACCAATAAAAACGTATCCACCCATAACCCATAATCCATAAGAAAAATTTGGCATGTTCACATTTCATTTACACTTTGTACCACAATTCTATTCACTCTACAGTGTACAGGCGTTTAGGAATAATACGTAATAATTGCTGATGTAATAAAGACACAGGAAGACGGAAATCCAATTTTTTCTCTTCCCCAACGCAAAATTCTTTATGAATCACGAATGTATGAGCGTACACTGTCATGTCTCGTGTATCGTATACTCTATACTCTACACTCTACAGTCTACACACATGATTATGCTATTTAGGATATAGAGAAACATTACATCGTTATGTGCAGTTTTAATGTTTCTCATAATCTCGATTCTCGATTTTTCTACTCATGTAATATTATATCTGTATATTGACTAAAGGTGCATAATACTTTCTATCTGTACTTTACATTCTTTGAACGCGCTTGAAACTCAAAACTCTACATCCACATCTATACGTCCATATGTCTATACGTCTATATGTACATCAACATCGACATCTACGTCGACAATCTAGACAGAAAGTCGCGTTTTTTTTTACTATTACAACTTGAATTTCTACATGCATTTTACAAAATTCCTTCCCCTTCTTTGCAGTAATTATGGCATTTGTACCAGTTGCACTATTGCATATTAAATATTAATTTTCCCACCGAGCTGTAGCTTCTAAAAAAAGTACGTTTTAATTGTAATTAAATGAAAAATGAATGGATTGTCTTTTCGTTGGGGTTTGAGTTGTAGTATCTAGAATCGGAAAAAGAGTCAAGGAAATTGGTTGTTGCATTTGTGCCGATTGCCGTGTATCATGTGTCACATTCTCATATACTCCCATATCCAATACATTGATAACATTTTGTATTGCATCTCTTTATGTATAAATGTATACTGCATAAATCTGTATAATACATCCACAATCTACAATCCACATGATTAAAGAGACATGAGACATATATTATGAGATTTTCAGTGTGTATAATATAATACCATTATGAGAGAATCGAGAATTGAGAGTGTTGATCAAAGTTGAAAAACAAGTTTTGCTAAAAAGCTCTTGAAGCGTACACTATGAACTATAATAAAATTCAAGAGATAAATAAATGGCAAATGTTGGTTGAATGGTGAAATCATTTTTTGATTGTCCTTTCTTCCTGGATAAATACGCAGATATTCCCTTCACTTTCACTCACAAATTATGCTAAATTTCTTGCTTCTGTTGAGTTCACACACACTTTTATACACATCCATCTACAGAAGATACAAGTGTACTTGTGCATAAATGTGCAATATGAACATTGAACATGTATGACTGGTAAGTGTCCTAGTGCATTCTCTCTCTCTCTCTCTCTGCGTCTTTGTGTTTATGCATCTGTTTCTTTTACGTTGTAAGTTATAACGTATTATTGGACCTGAAATTATGTAAATTAGAATTGTCAAGAAAATGATAGTGTACAATATCTAGTATTTACGGACGAGAAATTTCTTGATTTCTTGTCTTTTTCAATTCTTGATTCTTTTCTTGACATCTTGTCCACAGATGTCAAGTGTCATGATATTTTTTTCCCTAATGTTCTTTGTTCTTTTTGTCTTTAAAATGTACACAAACATTTAGAGATATGTGTAAAATGTGAAGTGAAGACAGGAGTCTACAAATGAGACAATATGAATAGAAATGACTATTTATAGAAGAAAGACAAATGAGAAAGTTGTACAGTGAGTAGTAGAATATAGAGTGTAATTAGATGTTTGAGGTTTGAGTGTAAGATGATTGGGTGGAAGTAGATGATTGAAATAAAAATGCTACAGAAAACGAAATGGTGTATATATATTTTTATAGAAAAGGTAAGATTCTTTTTTTATTGACTTGATCTTAATATCAACAGTAACATCCGTTTGTTGTTCTTGTTGTTCTTTTCATATATTTTTTCTTTTTTCGGAGTCTTTTCACATATTATAATAATAAAACACACTTCAAATTATAATAACATTCAACTTTCATACATTTTTTTCAGTAAATTTAACATTCAGCATTTTTTGCGGGAGGAAGCGATGTGGGGAAGATGGGACGGGACATTGAACAGTGATGGGGGCTTTGAACTTTGTAGGGATGGCTTAGTCAAATAATATTGTAACAAAAAACACAAACTATGTCTAAAATCAGTACAAAATTTGGCTTTTTGCTTTCTCTCAACAATTGAGCATTTTTCTGGGATTTTTTATGATTTGTTTGGGTGTTGACTATACTAAAGGATGAACAAATTAAAACTTATTACGTAGATTTAATAACAGTATACAAGCAGCTAATGTTGCTTGTTTGTTCATCTTCTCCATCCATGTTGGATAGACGCTTTCACTCCAGCTCGGATTCCGAGTCGGATCTTTGGGATTCTTGGGATTGGGATTCTGAGGTTCAAGTATTTGCGTGGTGGAGCCCATCCCCATCCGCTGCTTTGTTGAACAACTGGAGCTGACCATCCTCCTGAGCTAACTACTGGAGCTGACCACCCTCCTCCTGAGCTGGCTGCTGGAGCACCATAAGCGGAACTGACGGCAATAGCTGGTGAACCTATTGAGTTCATAACAGTTATAGAATTGCTAAAAGGCTAATAATTTTAAGGCAATGTCTAGAACTCATTATCAAAAGTATCGGAAGAATTTGATATTGTATTGTATTGTATCAAGAATCAAGATCAAGTACCATATTCAGCAGCAGGAACTCCATAAGCTGATGGAGGTTCAGCGTAGACTGTGGCCACGAAGGCGGCAACGACGAGAGCTACAATGGTCTGTTGAAACAAAAAAATCACAAACTATTAGCCATTTTTCCACAAAAACACTGATAACTGTAAACTGTAACACTTTAATATTATTTCCCCTGTTTTGATCTTTTATGTGTATCCGAATTGGGATTTTTTCAGTTGTCACGAAATATTTTCAAAAAATCCAAGAGAAATAAAAGGCACTAGAGAAGTGAATACTGAACAGTGAATCCACAAAAACGTTTTATTGAAACGTTGAAATACTGTTTTGAATTTTGAAGTGTCACAAACTGAATAAGATCCCAAATCGTTTCCTTTGCTTGAATGGTTCTTTGCACTACACTTTGTTTTGTTCTTGTAAAGTTATTTTTTTTTCTTACCATGGATTTCATGTTGATGCTGTGGTTTTTTGTAGATAAATCTACTGAAACTATTTGATTGAAATAAAAGAGGAAGATGTGATCAGATGAACTGAGATGGTTTGATTGTGTCGGTGAAAGAATCGTCGTCAGTTTATATACTCATACGTCCCCCCGTCAAAATAATTGTACATTAGTTTGATTTGGCGGAATTATTTAACAAAATACGTTGTATTTTATTAAATATTAAACTATAACATATTACACTGTAATAGGCTTGGATTGGATTGGCCTGGTCTGGTGGTTATACAATGTACAATGTACACTACTGTCGTGTGACATGGTGAAGTATAAAGTATATGTATACAGGTACAAGATACATATTATGTTGCACAGTGTCGTCGTCCCTTGTACTTCCACTGTTCTTAGTAGTTAGTAGTTAGTACTTATCGGTATCTGCACATGACATGTAATATTATAGGTTATGTATATATGACTTTCCACAGCAGTCGCCTCCCCTGATCAATTCATTGAATTCACTTTTGTTTATATTATGATGATGATGATGATGATGAGGATTATTATGTAAGGGTGTATGTACGGATGGAATAAGAATAAAAGTGCAAATGTATTGAGAATGGTATGGAGGATGGAGGTTGCAACCTTACCGTAACACATATAATTTTTTTTTGCATCATCGTATCCTTTGATGACCTGAAGCACACATACACATGCACATATGCACACAGACACTCACAAGTCAGTCTCATTCATTCATTCAGTCAACCCATTGTACTCTATTGTATCACATTTCCACTCCTTTGGTCATCCTGCATAAACATATTGTATAATAAACATGTATAACAACATCATCATAAGCATCAGCATCCTCACCCATGTGTGTGTGTGTGTGTGCATGTCTTTCTTGTTTTTTCTTCTTTCCCTACAACTTTGTTCAATGTACAAAATGTACAACTTCTCAACAATCTACAATCTACAACTTACTCTGTTACATCGTCTTCCCTTTCAATTTATTCCCAAAAGATTGTAATGAACACAACACAAGACAAGACAACACACACTCAATCTTTATCAACTATCAACTATCAACATACAGGAAGAATATGTAAAAATGTTGTATGTGTCGATAGTGGATGTGTCTGTCTGTCTTCTTTTACTTCTTACTCCTTACTCTCTGACACCTGAGTTTACACGCATATTAGAATTAGCGGAATCTAGGCTATATTTTGCATTCATTTTTTAGTTGATTACTGGTGTTGGATATTGGAGACGAAAGACAATGTGTGTGTATTGTGTATATGTGTGTGGGTAGAGGGTAGAGGGTAGTGGATAATAATAAATAATAACAGTACCAATAACAATAAATAATACTACGACTGATATAAAAGTTCAGGACATTTGTATATTTTATAATAACTGTAATGATATTATATTAATTATTATGATGTCATTAATGACTTTTTCATCATCAACATCTCATATCATTTTACACTTTACATTAGCATTTTCCCCCCATTGTTTAACCATTCTAGATTGTACATGTATTATTACACATTGTTACAACACATGAACATTGAACATAGTAACTAATGAAATGCGTAGGCTTCATATTCAATATTGGCGTTGGTGTTGGTGCACTTACGAGTTTGGTTTGACTAGGCATGAGGCATTGATGCAATCCACGGAAACATATTGAGACGTTGATACTGATACTTTGTAATATTGTAATGCTTGAACAAAACTCAAAGCTTCCGGTTCTCATAATATTCTGTCAAGCTGCACGCCTCCGAAATTGAAATTGAAAGTAAATTGGGGTTAGTTGGTTGATTTTTTTGGCTTGAATCGTGAATGTTAACTGCTCAACTGGTTAACACTTTACATAATATACATCACAATGTACATACAAGTACCTTTGACTTTTACCATTTATATTCTACTTAATAGTTTTAATTTTGTATCTTCTTGCTCTTCACCATTCAGTATTCAGTATTCAGTGACTTTCCATAGTTTTGTGGCTATATGACTTCTTTTTCATAGCTGATTCTGACATAATGAGAATTGTTGGCCATTGACATGATTACATGACATTATAACTTTGCGGTTGTTCCTTTTTCTGTCTCTTCTCGATTAATTTGTATTTTGTATGTGGCAAAAAACAAGTCACAAATGTACCTTTATACTTTATACACACTAATTTGTTTGTTTTGGTTTGCATACTGAATAAAAAATACAGACATTTTACATATTGTATTTGATATACAATAATATTGCTATATTTATGTCCTCTTCATCATCTCAAGTATCAATTACCAAGAGTCAAAAGTCAAGAGTCAAGAGGGAACACTTTTAAGAGTGTAATATAAAATAGTGTAATGGTAAAAAATTGTCACCTTCCTAAGATGGACAGCGTTGGCTGTTGTGAATTTTCTGTTAAGTAATAGTCATATTAAAAGGAGGCGACAAACGATACCAAAATGTGCAAAGTAACCACGTTCAAGTTTTATTCAACTCATTTCTTGTACTTGTACTTGTTCTTGTGACATAGTTCATATTATACATTCAATTCAAATCAAATCGCTACCTGCGCAATGATCTTCAGTGTTTAGTTGTCATTTGTTGAGTTGGAATCTTCACAAACACACCGCACACGCGACTCAGTACTCAGTATGAGTACTCATTGCTTCAGTACAGTAGCTGAAACTCAGAACTCAGTGCTTAGAGATCAAAGATCAAACAGATCAACCTGTCGATTAAGTACTAAAAAAGTCATGGCAGTGTCAAAAGTGTCAATTATCAACAATCAAACACATCAAAACATCAAATTCAAGTGTCACAGTCATAATAGAGAGTAAAAGAGTAAGAAAAAATATCAGAGTAGAACTAGAATCAAGAGTCAAGAGCATTTGTATGATAAAATACATATTATATCACACCATAATATCTCTTCATGCATTACAAATAATCAAACAACAACAAATGTAGAAAGTTTGTTCAGGAAGAAACACAAGTGGATAAAATTCCTACAAAGTTGACAGTACAAAAATTAAATTTGGCACAAAGAAGAAACAGAAGAAGAACAAAAAGAAATAATCTTCGTCTAAATAAAATCAAGCACACCATCACCATCGTCTGACAATTGACAATGAGTTTTCACATGACATTAAGTACCGTTTAAGTACATGAAAAATGTAAAGAGCATTTTAAGAGTGATTACAAATTACTAATTACAACAGCTGGTAATATCATAATAATATTATGGTTATTGCTTACGATTTGTAAAGCTAAATATGATGATGGTATTTGACATTAAATATTAAATGGTCAGTAATTCATTGCACAAGTTGTCAAATTCTCATGTACAGTAAGGACTTTAAAATCATTGCAAATGTCAAATTTTACATGAAATTTTTGTTTGTACAGTAGCTTTTTGTTTTTTCTCTTCCTTTTAAATATTTCTTCACAAATGTGTGTTTTATGTGCGGCCTGTGTAACGTGTAAAGTCTACACGCGTAAAACAAACAAAAAACCAAAATATTGTAAACAGTAAATAGTAATTTGTAATCAATTATGTAAATTTTATATAGATAAAAGTACAAAAATTCTCAGAAAATTGCTTTCTATACTTTGTCCTGTAAGTTGTATATCTTTCTGTTTTCTGCATTTCGTATAGAGTCTAGAGTCTAGAGTCAAAATAAAAAATAATGACAGTAGATAATACTGAAGTTTATGAGGAAAATGATGAAGAGTCCTGAAATTTTTATGAATGAATTGAGGATTGAGGAACAAGGAATTACGCATGTCTGAATATGAAATATGAATGAGTGATACTTTACAAAAATAATATTATGCCATAACGAATATCGACAAAAAGTATCAAGCTGTGTATTGTGCATTTTGTATATGGTCAAAAGTCAAAATCTCGCATATACTTGCACTTTTGTTGCATACTGTACAAAATACAAAACCCCTCAAAAGTCAAAACCTGTTCAAATTTGCATAGATTTGAATATGATTGCGGCAATCGGTTCAACACATATTTTTTACTAGCTTTATAACATATTATATGTAAATTTGATGCTGTACACTGCGCAGTGTATATATACAGTGTGTAGCCTCATTGGACATTGGACAAACAATTACTAATTTCCCTTTCTGTTGGTTCCTTCCTCGTTGTTGGTTCCTACCTCAAAAAGTTCATCATGTATCGTGTAAATCTAAACTCTACACTTTACACATTACACATTGGGCAGTGTGTCTTTAATCTTTATATGAAATTATACTTTGCAAATTCCTGCATACCACGCAAATCTAAAATTCAAAATGTATTGTGTACGTGCGACATTTGATCATTTGATTCATTCAAGAAATTTGTAATTTGTACTGCACTTTGGATAACCTTTTCACCTCATTTAATTTTCCTACTTAATTATTGAAACCTTTTCACACTCCTCAAAAAACCAAAACCAAAACCAACAAAAAAAACCGTTGATCTTTACTATTTACTATATAACCAATTGTTATGAGTTTTGACGTTTGACTTTTGACTAAGCATTAAACATGTAGAAAATCGGGTAATTTTATTATATAAGCATTGCGCATCAAAACACACGCATACACACACAACCACTTTAGTTGTATCTACGTGCGGTACAAATTGTGTACATTATTATTATTATAAATTACAATAACGCACACACTCTATATTGTATATAACATATACAGATCAAATTAACCCTTACACCTGACACGCGATTCTTGACGATTCTCTATGCTGTACAGCATAGACATCGTTAGTTAATAGTTCTCAATTCTCAATCATTTCTCACGACAACTTTAATAAACTTCCGTCTAATCTGGTTTTGTGTGTGTGTATAAATGGACTGATTCTCATTCTCATTATTCAGTAGGTTACATTTTGTCAGGCTGTTAACGCTGTTACTCCTGGTAGTTGATAGTTATTAGTGTATGAATTACGAATATCTATAAGCTCATTCAGACGGGAAAATGTTCAATACAGAATCATTTTACATTTTACACAGCTCTTCCCTTTTTGACTTTAGATATGTTTTATATATTACAGTTTACAGTAAGCCAAAAAATGATACAGTTTATTGCATATTAAATACATATACGTAATATTATTAATTATTATGCATGTTACACTGTGGTATTGCACGTTGTAAGATATAAAGATGTAACTCTCCAAACGTGTGCAGTGTACACATATGGAGTATGGACATGTGTATGCATCATGAATGAAAATGAAACAAACGAGGAAATTGTAAAGAAAATTGTTCATTTGTTTAATTATACAGGACTCATTCAAAGAAGCTCCCATCCATTCATTCACACATTCAGTGCATGTTGTCTATTGTCTACTGTCTACTGTCTATAAAATGTGCATATATACATAATAATAATATACTACGATGAACGATGAAAAATCATGTGTAGTAGGGATTTAATAGTTTCTAATTGTAATCCTGATCGTGATGATGCACCCACAGTAATTTGTGTAACTATTAACTATATTATGAACTGCATTGCTTAAAAAGCTAATCACAGTCAGGCTATTGTATTATTATATTATAGTGTACACTCTAAATTCTACATGCTACATACTACTTACATACATTATGATTACATTACATTGTACATTATATAATTTACAATTTATTATGTTATGAGTTGACGCAAAGAAAAAAGATGTCTCGAGTCTAGAGTCTCCAAAAGATTTCATAATTCATTTTCATTCATTTATTCAAAATTAAATATTATGTTTTGTTTTCGTAAAATTCGTAATGTTTAATGGTATCGTGAATGAACTGAATGTAAAATGGAATGACGAATTAGTGAATGAGGATGAGATTAATTATGGATGACATGCTTTCGTAATTAACAATTAATGTCAAATACCTCCACAATTTTCCGGGTTCTTTTCATTTTTTATCAGCAATTTTAAATTACAGGATATTCGTAATTGATTTTTGACTATTGATTACCGATGTCTCCTATGTGAACTGAATTTTTGTTTCAACTTAATTGTCAACTTTTTCAAAATATCATCCGTATTCGTGAAAATATGAGTTCCCGTCTTCTAAATACTTGTTTTGTGCGATTTTGTTTATGAATTTTTATAGTGTCGTGTCAGTGTGTGGTCAACAGTAGCAAATTATGCAGTACTATCTGATTTTATATTTTGCAAAACAAATGGAATTGTCATGATTATTGATAGAATGCAGAATCTAACGTTTCACAACCTGTAAAATGCGAGTTAAATGCATTTAAAAGTTGCTTAAAAGTCATTCAAGTAAATGAAAATGCAAAGCTCTTCTAATTCTGTCACTGTTTTTTTATTAGTATGGCTGTGTACTGTAAACGGTACATGATCATCGATTGGCATTGATCAGGGCATTGTTTACTTTTTGCACTGTAGTTCCATTTTCTTTTTATCATATTATATTGTTGGTTTCTCCTTATGTTATCTTGGTTTCTTACATTGTTGCTTGAACTTTTGCTTCGAATGTCAAAGGTCTGAATTGAATTTACTACTGCAACCTGCTGTACAATGTTCAATGCTCAAAGCAAGTTCAAAGTTAAGTGTTCTTGTGTATCTATACTCAATACTTATGAGTTTATTTTAGAAAATTAAAAAAATATGGGGAAACTTGAGTTGCGATCTGAGTTCGTTGATGCTTTAGCCATTTTGTGTGCATTATTTATAGTGCATAGTGTCTATATAGACATTTTAAAAGTCTGTACAATAATAGAAATCCAATATCCAAAACCCTATGTTTTATGTGTATCATACACATAATGTACAAACAAGCAAATCACAATAAAAGAACATGGAGATATGCAATATATATACAGTAATATGTTTTACATGTCTGACGTTTTATTTAAATAAAATCTAAACATAAGTAAAATCCACCGGTTTTCAAAGTTAAAATTCATTAATGCATTCCTATAATGTAAAATGCACATAATTAAGAAGCTATTTGGTTTCAAAAATATTACCGTTTTTCGTCTATGAAGCATATGTTACGAGTACCGTAAGACATTCATATATTTTATTTCACTGCACAAAGGACAGATAATAACAATTGTATGTAGATCAAACGTTGACAGCGACCACAGATTACAAGTTTTAATGGGATTCAAAATTGTTTACTTCCAACTTCCAACGCTCATAGTCCAGAGATTACATATATACACTTGGTTGTAAACTAATATGGGAAAAATAATTTTCCCCAACTCACAAGTCATGCTAAAGACGTACTTTTAGATTTCCGACCATCTTGTGCTTAAAATCAATTGAATCAATTGGGGATTTTTCCGGGCGCCGGACGCCATACAAAAGTACAAATCAAAAAACGAGAAGAAAGCTACACAAAGTTTCATGCAATAAAATCTTTGTCCAAAAACATCAGGATTGTTCTGCGTTGGTATTAGATTTATCAGTGGTCAGTAATCACGCAATACAGGTCATTTGAAATGACAAGAAAACGTTGACATTTCAATTACAGCATGTTTTCCCCTCAATATTGCAATTAAGTATTCCTCGCTGTAGAACTGTTCATAAAATTTAAAATATACCGTATTTACCTAAGAATATAATAATTAATAGTCTAAAAGTTTTTTTTAGAATACATTGCATTGCGTTTCAAATTTTGAACGAAATACATGGTAATTTGAGATGTATATTTGACTGCATATTCATTGTTTATTCACGTACCTATGACTTATGTATAATATGTATAATGTACATGTCTATATATGTCTACTGCACAGGTAGTTTCATTATTCCTTCAAAAATATTATGTATTTTACCTTTGATTTGAATCCACACACTACCTGCCCATCTATTAGTTGTTGTAGTTGACCCCATTAAACCTGGTTCTGGTTCTTGACAAGACATAGAAAATACAAACTACAAACACGCGTACATCAGACATTAGTATGAAGTATAAAGTAGTGGGCCAAATTTTTCTTTCATTTCATGTACATCCAGTTTTTATACTGTATTATGTATTATATATTATGTAACACTTTAACTACAACATTGGAATCTGTTATTAAATGTATCACATACAACATGTATGTATAAATATTATACATGTAGGCTTTTTGTACAATAGGTACAGCTCAATACGCAATAGAACTATTAATATTGGATACATCCATAAGTCGCGGTGCTTGATTTGATTTGATCTGTAAACGACGAACCATTAACCATTCACGCATAATTTACCGTGTTGTTGATTGTCAGTAGTCAAATAGTCAAGTAGTCAATACAAACCACACGTGATTATTGATCATTGATCACTGATTACTGATTACACATGAAATTTAGGATACATATGATGTGACTTATAAAAAGGTTTACCGTGAAACAAACTACCAATTTTATGAGCTTAATTCATCATTATCTATTGTATATACGCAGTTTTCTTCCCCACCTTTTTTGTATTAGAATATTGAATATTACATATTATACATATGCCTATTGAACTAACTTGGGATGAATCTTTTATTTTTTATTTGGACTTTAGCAAGTGTGTAAATGATATTGAAGGAGCCTTTTATCTCTCTTCTTTTTGCCTGTAAGAAGATCAATAATATAAATGGATTAGACAGGTGGTGAATTGTAGAAATGTCGAGTGTACCATGCTACACATAACACGTAGTAGGTACAAAATACGATGTGCAATGTGCAACTTGAAAGACGACGAAAAGGAATCAACAATTAATCGTCATAAAGCTGTCTACTCTTTTTGCTTGTCTTTGAAGGGTTAGAGACTAGAGTCTAGAGACATTCTTATGTACAAGCACTAAGCACTAAGAACACATTATGATACATAATAATTAATAATGAATACAACAGATAATAGAGCTGTTTAAAGTTTAGTGTGTAGTCACAGTCGCACTCATTTATACTAATTCATACATATAATATGTTTCATCTTGTTTCCCCTCTTTTTTACTGTGTGGGTAAGTCCATGAGGTCCATATGTTACTTCTTGCTTCAGTTTCTAGTTTCTGTTCATTCTGTTTTTTATGAACCCCAAATGTCAAATTTCATGGAGCTTTTTCAGGTTGAACAAAAATTATAACCAAAAATTCTCCCCCATAAAGGGTATTGAGAGGAGTTGAAATCCAGAGTGCAAAATCCCAAATGTATTATGCATTTTAAATGAAAACTTCGACTTCCGTAACCTTATGTGGGAGAAAATCTGATGAATATTAGTATGCGGATTCTCCTAAAAAAAGCTCCGTGGAGTTTTCAGCATTATATAAAAATATCAAGGAACAAATAGTCCGGATCTCGTGGACTACCCCGCATGTCTTTTACTGATATCTGTCAACGGAGACACTTATAACATAGGTAAACGGTAGAAAGAGGTGGTGTTATGTTGGTTGTTTGTTGGTGTAGGGATTTCGCAATGATATCTTAGATCATAGCAATAATAATATGATATCAGGTGCACTCTGAGTACTGGGTACTAAATACTAAATGCAAATAATACACACATTTTACAACTTGAATGTACTCGGCTGCAGCAACTTTATCTTTATAAGACATGACTCGTGTGAGTACACAGTACAGTGTACAGTGTACAGCTGTAATTAGTCGTAGATCGTAGATTCTTATTATTTCTGAGGATTCTCAACTAATGCATTGCAATATTGCGTCATAGTTTTAATATTATTCCACAAAAGGCATAATGAATTACCATAATCCATAATAATATATAAAATGTAAATTGTTTTTATTACATATTACATTGTACACACTACACACAAATGATATTATAATGTCTAATGTACAAGTATTACAAAAATAATATGTCACGCTTAGAATTTCAATTCTGAACTCTGAACACACAGCGAAGCGCATATTTTTCTCTTTACTCCGCTTCCTGTTTTTTCTTTGAATAAATAAGTATGAAGAATGATGAGAGCTGAGTGACTAGTGATGAGAGAGAGAGAGAGGGAGAGAGAAAAGAGCCTCAAAAATTCTTGTCATGTCAAATGTCAAATAGTATCTAGAATCTATTGAAATAACATTTTAAATGCCGTTCGGAAAATATGATTATAATTAGTGTACTTAATTTTATCGGTGGAACATAAATTAGTACAAAATACAAAATAAGATCCGATCAAAGAATTCCTTTTACAACTTACAACGCTCATTTAGTCAGTCTTTGGTCTTTTGTTTACAAACATCTTCAGTACTCTGTTTATGACGCAAAAGTTTTAATTATTGTTTGGTGTTTGGTGTTTAGGGGTCATGTCTATCTCTTGTCCTCGCGTGAAAAATTTTTAGGTATGCAATTCATAAACTTTGTGCTGACTACTACGTAATACATAAATATTAAATATGCATTCAAAATTTGTAGTTTGTAGTTCATGGTTAGTGAAAAGACACTGCTGTCGACTGTCGACGCATCTAGTTTCTAGTTGTAACGATGAAAATAATATGGTAAAATGGTGAAAAATGAAAAGTATAATGTATTTTATGTATATTAATAGTTAATAGTCAATTGGTAATTTACTTTTACTCCATACTTCATATACACTTTACACCATTGCAGGTCATGGATTTTCTTTGAATTTATAATATGTGTGCACACATTACACATGTACACCGATAACAATAACAAAACATTGACAATAATAAACAATAAATATACTTAAATTATAATCATGTTCACCCTAATTACATTACAATTGGATCTCTGAATGAACAAAAACAATTTAAAGGACAAACAAAATTAAGCACTCGGATCATAATTTAAATGTAGTAAAAGTAGCAATAGTTTTTGCTTGTCGCAAATAAATCGTTTGTCGATAAACGTTGTTTCTTGATTTGTGACCTTTCCTTTTGGGAGAAATACGAAGCATTTTAGAATGTTCTCCGTTCTCCATCGTACATATCTGGGCACACTTTAAATGAAAAGTACAGCAATCCTAGAAAATTATTTTTAACTTTCAGGAAGCAGTTTCTGTAAACTTGATTAAATAAAAGTCTTTACATCATTGTTATACCGTCAGCGTCATCAAGCTTTTTCATTAGAAAAAGTAAACAGTTTTGTCTGTGCATAATAAATAAGTATCTACTCTGTTTACTGTATTTTGTATTTCCTTTGCGGTAATTTGTACACAACTTTTTTGTTAGTTATAATGTAAAAGTTGTGACTACTAATTTAATGAGTACGAGTGGTCTCACGATTCACGATCAACTAGATGTACACGCACCTGTTTTAAAGTAAACGTCAAAAATATGCACAGAAAGAAACACTTTCCAGAAAAAAAAACTAATCGAGGGTTAATGTATTCAAATTATGTGATAATGGTCTGCTTTCATTCATGTATTAAATGACATATTATTATGCTGAAAATTTTGCCTGTGAATTTCATACATAAATGTATGTACACTTATGTGTCTGTGTGTGTTTAAAAATCGTTGCAAATATTTTGCACTTTGTTTTTTGTATGCTTGATAATGGTAAATGGTAACAATAACTAATTATTGTTTTTTAATTGTTGTATCGTGATGAAAATTGAGATCCTTGACTTGACTTGATGATGATGATAGAGTTTATAGTTGATATATCATGTCATTTTACGAGATCATGTGTAATGTGTCTTATTTTTGGTACTTGTGTACATTTTGTTTGCATATCGTATTTTCATGTGAATTGGTGTTGAATGTCATACCAGTGTCTCTCTCTCCATCTTTCTCTCTACTTTTGTGTTTTTATGCTCTCTAGGTGTGAATAGACATTTTAATTGTGTAATTAGTAATCATTTTTACTTTTTTGTCTCGTATTATTCTACCTGTTTGTTGTTGAGTCAGCTACATATGTATAATGTGCATGCATACAGTATTTATAGTGTGTATCAAGAATGAAGATTCAAAAGAGTAAGTAAACAAAACTCGGCTTCCTCACATCAGTTAATCGTGCGTACACTTTGGACTCTAGAATCTAATATAGACGCTAGACACAAGTATATCACCCATGTTTATGAAGTTCATATCAAGTATATCAAGTGGTACTTTGAAAAAAAAATGGGTAAAACTGTTTGCTGTTTGCTCTGTACATTGTACATAAATACACGTGAATAAAAGAGACATTATTTTCATTATACAATGTAAAATGTCTCTTTTTTATTGCTAAAATTGGCATTGTCGTTTTTCCTGTATTTTATGATTTGTATTCTTATAACTGCTAAAAATGTTGGGCATATTAAGATCTTTTTTAAGATCTTGAGACTAAAAAGTAACCTTGTAGGGGTTTTAAAGATTATTGACATGCAAAACGGTTGATGTCGCGCAGTCAACAGTCAAGTTATGCTCATTTTTACTATTTTATGTCTCTTGAGTATACACAATACACACGATATACGATACAACATGTACAATGTACAAGGTGTTTCGGCTTTTCGCAATTTTTTTTTTCATTTACCAAAGTACAAGTAATGTGTTTGTTTTTAGAGCGTTGCTTACTGCTTACAGCTTACAGGTCTTTTTGAGAAAAGATATAATGTATTTAAAACCATGTTGTATGCATATGAAAATTTAATAGATACACAAGACACAAGTTAAATAAAATTTATGTTCACAATTCACAAGTGCTGGAAGGAAATGCTACCGAGTTGAGTCATGTCATGTCATAATATAATGTGTAAGTAAACCCTTATTCAGTCATAAAACGTGCATGGCTAAATATTAAATACTAAATACATAGTTGTACGTTGTATCATACGCTAAATTTCCACCAAAAGAGCTCGGGGAATTTAGTCAAAGTGGTATAAAAGGAAATTTCATTGTGGTTTTAACAATCAAATCCAAATCATATAAGTCCAAGTTCAGACCACCAGCATTTCAGTGGAGTTTTAAATTTTCTTTGATATATAATAATTTCAGCAAAAAAAAACTGAAAAGTTTAAACATGGAGTTTTCGGTAATTTTTCATCTGCTCTTTCATTTTGTGTATTTTTGAAAATTGTGAAACACATATTATAATAACTCTCATTTGGAATATTTGTAGTGCTATATCGCCCTTATCATGGGTCTTCTTGTTACAATGAGCTTTGCCGCCCCTTTGGATGACAGTCATGGTCAACCAGAGGATAATGAGCCTGAGCCTGCAGTTCGAGGAGTTCGAGAAACATCAGTTGATAGAAAAGGAGACTTATCCACTTCATCAACATTTGGACTTCCACTTTATTCCGGATTAGGGGGCGGTTACGGAGGGAATTATGGTGGGTATGGAGGATATAGCGCTTTGAACAGCTTGGGAGGACTCGGAGGAGGAGGATACGGGTAAATACAGAAAAAAACATAATATTTTTCAGTGAGTTTTTATTTTTCAGTGACTTTTTATTTTTCAGTGACTTAATAACGCTATTATTTTGAAAAAAAATAGATACGGTGCATCAGGAATTGGTGGCATTGGAGGCTATGGAGGTTATAATTCTTTGGGAGGACTTGGAGGGTACGGGGGATATAATTCCATAGGAGGATTAGGAGGAGGATACGGAGGTTATAACTCAATAGGAGGATTGGGTGGAGGATATGGAGGATATTCAGGGTAAGATAAAAAAGTTTTCGTTTTATTTTTCAAAAAAGTCAAGTGAATTTGCAAAACAAAGTACATACAAGAATTTAGTGTATGAAATAGCTTCTTTTTTTTTTCATTTTGATTCTCTACTTTACTTTTCTTTGTATCTTTCAGATTGGGAGGCGGATACGGTGGATATTCAGGGTAAGTTTTCGTTTTTTGTCTTTTGAAAAATTCAAATAAATAAACTGCAAAATATAATAGTTTAATGCATAAAATAGCTTTTTCTCATTTTTACACTTTACTTTTCTTTGTATCTTTTAGAATTGGAGGGTACAATTCATATGGTGGACTAGGAGGATACAACTCATATGGTGGGCTAGGAGGTGGACTTGGTGGCTATGGATTCGCTGGTAAAAATCGCCAATTATTCTCCTAATTTATTTTCTAAACCTGCAGAATTTAATCGACGTGAGGATTTTTGTTTTCTTTTTTTCATGAACTTACACAGGATAATGGACAACAACAACCACCTGTCTTCTCAACTAGTTATTTCAACAGTGGATACCCTGGACAGCCATCCCTGTTGGACATAAAGAAACGTAGGATTTTTAATAAAGTAGGTTCACTTGGCTCCCTTCTTCTGTCACGTATTCCCAACTTTGATGCGATTGATGAATTTGAATAATAGTAATCAAAAGACTAAATAAGAATTATATATCATTGTTATCATCATTATGAAACGTTGTTATCATCATTATGAAACGTTGTTATCATCATTATGAAACGTTGTTATCAAGTATCAGTGTATGTCTAAAATAGCAGGTAACACTGTGATATTATTATTCACTGATTATACTTATTATTTATTCATTTTTTTATCAATATATTATTTATATAATATAATGTTATATTGGGGGTATGGAATATTATGGAAGCGTTTCAAGTTCTCATTAGGTCTTTGATTATTATTGTTGAATTTTTTCAATCACGTATCATTTTTTATCGGAACATTTTCTTTTTATACCCGCAAACATTATACACAAACATATGAAATAAAGCAAATATTGTGTAAAACACATTGAAAAAATTGGAGTGTGGACATGAGATTTATTCCTTCAAAACATATGTAGCATAGTAAATACGGAAAACGGAAATAATACACTGTGGAACGATTCTTCATTCATCGCTCATATATCATTTTTCATACTGCACACACACACACAGTTATTTATGTAGGTAGTTGCATTTTTATTTCCATGGATAAAAACTATTGTGGACTAATCAGTACTGATTTTGCTATACAGAGCCATTCAATTCTTGTCGTTTTGTCCACAATAAAACTGAAGACTGAAGTTACAATTTACAAGAACGACAAAAAGAAGAACAAATGACGAAGAAAAGAATTGATGCGAGCTCAGTGTTTAGTGATGATTTAGAATAAAGTATAAAGTATAAACTTCCGGGGCTTTTTTTAGCTCAGGAGCTGTTGAAAAGCTGGAGTTTCATTTTAGGGTAGGCAATAATATACATAGATTTTTATTCAAAATTTCCTGTATGTATGTCTATATGTGATTTGTAGTTGATTTACCTCAGAAGATTTTAAATGAAATGCCAGAAATGAGTGAACTTCGTGGAGATGAAAGGTCATTAGACAGTCTATACGCATGGATTGATACGATTCCTTTGAGTCGACCCAAAAGAAATATTTCTCGTGATTTTGCGGATGGCGTTCTTATCGCAGAAGTGGTTTCACATTTCATCCCCAAATTGGTTGAACTACATAACTACTGTTCAGCCAGTTCATGGAGTCAAAAAAAGATAAATTGGCAAACACTAAATCGTCGAGTTTTTTCCAAAATTGGTATGAGAGTTGGTGATGACATCATATCACAATTGATTGATGCAAAATCGGGTGTTATTGAACAGGTTTGTAGACTATTCCATTCATTCATTTTTTGTCTTATCTATTATCAGTAGGTATTCTCTATAAAAGCATTAATCCAAATTTTTACATTTAAAAAAATAAAGGTACTTTGGGATCTACGGACAAGGATAGAACATGTGACATGTACTTCTGATGGAAAATTAAATGTTCAACGACGAAGTAAGTCCAATAAAAACATCATGATTAAACTCATACAAATGCATTCATTTAATTTGAGCTATAAGTAATTGATTAATATCTTTGATTGATTTAGGATCAGGAACAGGATTCAAATCTCCAGCAGCCAAAACTTCAAACACTGTGACAACAATACTCAACAATGGTTATGGTAGTGATGACCCTCAATTAACTTATCGGGTACTCAACAGTATCAATTCACCCGCTAGATGTAAAGCAGCAAAACAGCAAGAGGATCATTTCTCACATATTCTTCAAAATTGTGATACTCCATTCCGTTTTAGTACTACAAATAATAATAATACGACTAGTCCCACGAACAATAATAATACTGCAAATAGTAATAATATACGGAGCAGTACAGCTGTTATCAGTAGTGGACGTGAAAAACCGGGATATATTTCACCAAATGGGAAAAGTGATCATGTTATTGGTGGAAACTCTGCATATGATTCCAGTAATGCTGTACCCAATTCAAATAATGTAGGCCCTCTAGATTCTCCAGGGAGGGGAGGAAGTGGAGTACCAACAACAACAACACCGACAAGTCCAGGTCAATTTGGACAGGGATTCCTCGTCAAGTCACTTAATCATCAAGGTCAGGGATACATTGCACCTCCTTCTAATCAATTATCATCTTCAACACTTGGTTCATCAACTAATGGACCGATTGTCCTATCACCAGTCCTGGATAAGCAGGATAATAATAATGTAGGTGGACCACCAGCTCAAATAATTTATAGAGGCCATAAAATGATTCCATTACAATTCCTGGATGACAAAGAGAAAGAAATCAAAGCATTGGAGACGTCTAATCGTACTTTAACATTAAAAATCCATCGACTTGAAACATTAGTTAATGTTAAAGATCAAAGAATTGAAGATTTGACTCATCAACTTCAAAATTTACGTTCCATGTACGAACGAATAACTGATACTACTTATGACAAAATTTAATAATAGTCCTCTCGTGATGATACACACATTTTTAACAATATTATTTAATATTCATATTCATAAATAGAAGAATAATAAATACACGCAGAGGCGAAATGAGATCATTTTGTATAAAAACGTATATCGATATCGATAAGAATAAAGACTAAAGACTAAGCAACATTATGTTTTTATATGTAGGTTAATCATATTGTATACATTACAAAATTATATCAAATCAAATTTACTAGTTGTTGTCATTATTTTGTATAATTTTTGATAAAATAAAACAATAAATGCAGACATATTTACTTTGACTTTTGAGTACCAAAAAACATTTATTTATCAACTTGATGTCTACACATGCACACAGTTACGCCATCATCCAGAAACCAGATAAAACGAAATAAATTTTGCGGTACAAGTTTGTGACTTTGCAGAATTTGAATTCCGGTGAAGCTGATGATACTTTTCAGTAATAATAATTAAAGATTAAAGTTGCTTTAATTTTGCAGTTAAAACAGAGTACATTTTCAATTATAATCTGTAAAACAAACCAGTGAAAACATGGGTTCTTCAAGATATGATCGAGCTATTACTGTTTTCTCCCCTGATGGACATTTATTTCAAGTTGAATATGCCCAAGAAGCTGTCAAGAAAGGATCTACAGCCGTAAGAATTTTATTTTTTTATGACTAAATTAATTAAATGTTAACTATTAAATTAAAATGCACTAAACAAGGAATAAAAAGAGAACCTAGAATTTGTTTAATCCATCTCCTCATAATTTGCTATTAAAATTAATGGTAGGATTTTTAGTACAAGAAAATTGAAAGACCGGTTAACATTGTGTACTTTGTTGACATTTGTATGAAATGAAATGCAAAATATTATAATAATTTATAATGCTAATTTTATTTTATTGTCATTTTGTTTTAGGTTGGTGTAAGAGGTGCAACATGCGTTGTTTTGGGTGTTGAAAAGAAGTCTGTAGCCAAACTTCAAGAGGAGAGAACAGTTAGAAAGATTTGTTTATTGGACAACCATGTTGTGATGGCTTTTGCTGGATTAACAGCAGACGCTCGAATCCTTATAAATCGGTCAAGAATAGAATGTCAATCTCATAAACTGACGGTTGAAGATCCTGTTACTTTAGAGTATATCACCCGTTATATTGCAGGTACATCATCATCATGATAACATTTTTTATTGTGTATATATTTTGTAATTTCATGTTGTACTTATCTTGGTTTGATTTGTTTCATTATTTATTATTCATGATTGTTTTTTTTTTGTTTCTAAATTTGATTACAGAGGTGAAACAACGTTATACTCAAAGTAATGGAAGACGTCCATTTGGTATCTCTTGTTTAATTGGTGGATTTGATTCAGATGGAACACCTAGATTGTATCAAACTGAACCTTCTGGTACTTACCATGAATGGAAAGCTAATGCTACTGGTCGAAATGCTAAAACGGTATATTTTTAGTTTTATTTTTATACCTTTTATTATCCTTTTAAATAAATATTAATCATCTTTTACAGTAATATTTTCCTTATTTTTTTAAAAAATCATTGAAATTATAAAGCGTTTATGAATAGTGAAAAGTAAAAAATAAAAATGTTGTGTTGATGATGATAATATTTTTTAACAACAATTAATCAAATTAATGTATTGATTATTTTTATTTTCATTGGTGTATTATTTTTTATAGGTACGAGAATTCTTAGAAAAATACTACAGCCCTGAAGAAGTAGAGACAGAAGGAAAAACAGTTAAGCTTGCCATTCGTGCCTTACTAGAAGTTGTACAGTCTGGTGGTAAAAATTTGGAAATTGCTATTATGCGTCACAATAAACCCATGCAAATGATGGATGTAGCTGATATTGATAAATTTGTTCAAGAAGTAGAAGCCGAAAAGGAAGCTGAGGCTGAGAAGAAAAAATCCAAAAAGTAAAGTTAATCTATATTATTATTATTGTGTAATATTTCTATTACAATTAAAAAAAGTAAGTATAAGCTGCTTGATGCGTATTAAGTATGGTATGTTATGATTAATGATTATTATTATATTATTTCTTTGTAATATTGTGGGTTCATGCATATTAGTATGAACACTGTCTAAATTCATACTGATGATTTATTTGTAACAAAAAGAGAACTTTTTTTTAAACAAAAAGTAAGTTTTCATTAAGAATAAGATTGTTATACTTTCAACAGAAAAACCAAACAAAGTTTTTTTTCTCCTTTTCATTTCATTATTTATTTAGCAATGATATTTATTCGTCTCGTAATAATAATATACGTTGTACTTTTTCATTATACAATCAATGTTGACAAATAATTAGGTATAGTTCATAACATTTTAAAACGAAGAAAAAATGTTCGTTTTCGTTTACATGCAGAATACAACATATTTTCTTAAAACATTGACCGTATATTATATGGAATATAATAATAATATGTGAGATTATCTGTGAAAAATGAGCTTAAGGAACTTTTT